>JAPYZC010001024.1:0-22739 GCA_030522665.1 Ichneumoninae sp. A BG-2022a
ATTGTATTAATGTTTAATTCTATTTTTTAAAAATCTTCCTAATTTTTCAAGCCTCCCGTTAATGTCCTTTTTATTTATTTATAGAAGATTCGGGAATTGGTCAAGGAATTTACTTTTTCCCCGACCAATTTTGGAATTCCCTGACTTTTCCCTGATTTCCTGACCACGATTCTTTTTCCCTGACTTTTCCCGGTTTTCCCTGTCCGCGGCCACCATGTTGAAGGATACGCGTAACACAGTAACGACGAATAGTGAAAACCAAGAAATCACCTATTTCGGCTGGTAGAAAAAGGAAGTTCCAGCAGCCCCTAAACAGAAAAGAAAATCATCGTTCCCCAAGCGCTCAACGAGAACTAACAACCGAGGGCGAAAATCCACGATCGAACGAACATTTATCAACGCTCGCCCCCGTTAGAATTTTTATTAACATTTTTATTTTAGATATTTTTTTTTTTCATTCCTCCCTCAACATTCTCCGCAACAATAATTCCTCTTTCGCGTCTCCTCGTTCGGCGCGTCCCGCTCGGTCCCTCTCTCCGTGTGTCTCCGATTTAACCCGCCCGTGGAGTCGGAGCGTTCGGTTGAAAAGCCCCGGCTGTCTCCACTATCCGGGTCACTCGGTGACTGAGCTCAACGCTCGCTGGCTCGCGTTCGCGTTCGCCCGCCAGATTGTAATTAAAACGCCATTGCCGGGACGGCACGCCAGCAGCAACAACACACGGGCGGCGGGCTCTCTATCCTCTGTCACACATCGCCGGAGCCGACGAGCCTCGCGTCCGCCTCGAACGGACCCGCGGCAGAGCCGGAGAGCCATCCGGGTACGCTTTGCCTTCCGCGGTTCGCCTATTTTTTTTTTTTTTTTCATTTTTTTTTTTTTTTTTGTTTTTTTTTTTTAAGCCCCTCAAAAGTTTCGTCGTTTACACGCCGTAGAATTTCTGTCTCGCTGTGCGCACGGACAGTACGAGCCTCTCGTGCATCGTTAAAGGAAGCGGCGAGCTGGACCCGAAAACGTTTCCAGCGCGCTTCTGACCCCTCGCTCTCTGTCCCCGTCCGCCCCCTGCCCGGCCGCATCAGGGTGGAAGTGGTTGTGGACGAACGGAGGGTAAAAGCGGAGAGGGCCGACGGTGTGTGCGCGCGTGTGTGTGCGCGGATGGGCGGGGGCGAGGGGGAAGTTGCGGAGAGCCAGAAGCGCTCGCCGCGCGCGCCAGCTCGCAGGGTTGAAACGCTCGCGAGGGTTGAGCGTCGCTAGGCAACTGGCGCCCCCATCGTGAACATCGCGGGAGTATTTCTCGCTTCCCTCTGTACATAACGTGGCCCATGTGTACATGTATACACAGGCACCGAGGTATGTGGCGGTGCCCCGAGCTATGCCGTGTCGCACAGCCGGACTCGAGATCCTCGAGGCGAATACATAACCGGCGGCGCGAGGATTCGTTGTCTCGCGTACTCGTCCTAAGAGGTCCGATGAGGTTTTGTTTTGTTCTTTGGCTAAAGACTGGTACGAATTGTTTGGTTGCAACTTGAGCCTATGGTTTTTTTGGGGGGGGTTCTGGGGGAAGTGAAGATATGTAAGAAGCACTGAGAGGAGGATCTAGTAATAGGGGAGAGCGGGGCAAAATGGGGCAACGGGGCAGAACTAAATTTTCCAATCATTTTTGGATCGGACAAGGTGGCAAAACTGGGCAGAAAAGCCTGATGTATCTGATAGGGCGAATTCGGGCATCCAAAAATTATTGGAAAATGAGGTTTTGCCCAAAAACCCCGTTTTGCCCCGTTCTATCCTGTATGGGTATATCGCTTGAGAGATATTATCATAGCACGTAGTATGGTAGGAAGTACCGGATTTATAGGCATTTTTCGATGATGTTATGGCAAAAAATCTTGGAAAATCTGAGACTTTGCGCCATAGCTGGCCCTGGTACTATGGGGTGTGGTAGATTTTCTTTGATGATCGGTAGTTTCAGTGGGGTTTCAGTGGGGCTTTTCGAGGATAAGGAAAATCGCTAATTTTTTGTACGTGGGACTTTGAACTAAAAATCTTTGAGGTGATAATCGAAGTTGTCGCTTTCTTTGCTCATTGATATTGGATATGAAAATTGTAGGCGGTAGTTGATGGGATAATTGTTGGGAGCGCGGTTTGTTCGGGTAACGTAGAAATCTATAACGAAAGACAGTATTTCGCGAAAAAGATGAGAAATCACCTGAGAAGAATCAGAGAACTTATGTCGGAAGATATCTGCACGATACTGAATTTCATCAAGTTAAAATGGCTGCGTTTTGTACAGCACAAATTTCACTTGGGGAATAAAAGAAGTTCACTTCCAGAATAAAAATCTGCAGGTGAACAATTTAGTTTTCTTCTTAAAGCCGTGCATTGATAGGTACAGGCCAAAGATGAAATTTGACCTTATGCAGATATCTACACAGAAAAAAAATTAGCTTGCGGGCTGTCGAAGAAAAAGACTTTTGTTTCAATTCTTACGATTCCATATGATATTGAAACAACGACGGCAAGACTGTCAAGGTAACATGTTAACGTTTTAATCCGGTATAAAATTGTACGAATTGAAAGTAGAATTGAAACAACATTTTGAATGTTTGATATTTCTTTTTCAGTATAGCATCATACCCGTATCAAGAAGAACGCAGCAACTCCACAAACGATTCGTATCGAATCAGCTATCAAACATTCAACCCCTATGCTTACATCCCGCACGAAACATTCCCCGAAGACCCAAATTTCCAACGCACACCGCACAACAACACCTCACCGGAATGACGAACGAAGAAGCATAAAATAACCCATACGAACGCAAATCCCAGGCCAAACATGAGAAGGCCAAGGGCTGATGGCCTCTTGACGATACATACATGTACATATCAATGTGTACATGTGTATCTAATATGTGAAAAGCTCGTTAAATCATCGTGCATATTCCGAATGAGCACACTTACCAAAACGAAACGAAATATTCGACATTGATCGTCAGCCAGAAAACGTGGTTCCAAGTTTCCAAAAACCAGAACCTCCAAAGTCTAAAAAGTAGGTCTTTTTCCTGCCACGATGACGAACCCGGCGGTCCCACGATAGAACAGAGTTAAAGGAAAAAAAAAAGTCGCAGCATCGACGACTTCGATGATGGATGAAGTGGGTTCGCGATATAGCGGCAACGAGGATCGCTTGTTGCTGGCACATAAGTGGGGAGTAGCTGTGTGGCAATAACGAGAGTGGAGAGGACTCGCGAGCAGGCGCCATTGTCTCGGGATATAACCGCGGGCATAGTTGTCGCCGCTGGAGCGAGTGCAGTGGATGCGGTGCACGGGACGCGGTCGAGGTGCACAACTGCAACTCGGCTGTACGCCGATCCCCGCATAATCCATTTTCACGCTGCCGCGTGGCGTGATATCGTGTACAAAGAGTACCGTGTATACCTCATCGCGAACCCTTTCAAAATGGCGAACGCGGCGCAGCGCAGCGGGCAAGTCGGCTCTCACCGGGACGCTCGGCGCTGCGCGGCTCCTCAGGAGGGTTACGGCCGAGGCAGCGGGAGCGTCACACCCTGATGCCTATATATGCGCGCCGGGCTGCTCCATCGCTGACTTTTTCTCAGCTGCGAGAGACCGCGGATTCACCGCGTACGTACCCGGCTTTTGCCTTTCTCGCGACCGCGATCCTCTCCACGCGATCCGCGCGCCGGTCGCGCCGGCAGTGATAAACGAAATCGGCGAGAAATCTCGTCCCCCGGGTGGACAATTTATACTCCAAGAACTGCTGTTCACTCTTACCGATTCATCTTGGAACGTTAGAGAGACGGTCCGTTTTGCCCCACACTCCCTCGTACTTGGTTTACCGCAATACCAAAAATTTGTACATGTGTGTATATTTTTTATCGTAAAGATATCGGCATGTGTTGACGTACGAAGGGGTGCCGTACGAAGATCGACTGAGGTGGCTGCAGTGAGAAAAAAAATTGGTTGGATGAAACAAAAGTCGCAGTTACATAGGGTAGAGCGAGACAAAATGGGGCAGGGGGGCAAAACGGGGCATGGGGCAAAACGTCATTTTCCAATAATTTTTGGATGCCCGAATTCGCCCCATCGATGCATCAGACTTTTCTGCCCCGTTTTGCCACCTTGTCCGATCGAAAAATTATTGGAAAATTTAGTTTTGTCCAAAAACCCCGTTTTGCCCCGTTGCCCCATTTTGCCCCGCTCTACCCTACGTTCAAAACTGTCTTTTTTTATTTGTTTGGTACAAATAGAGCATTGTTTTGTTAAACACTTATTTGCTTCAATTTATCCAAAATTTGTGAAACAAACATTTTTGTTGTACCAACGAAATACACCTTTGAACGTATGTCACCGCGCACGTACCTAATTTAACAATTTCTTTTCCTCAGTGTGGGCTTGTTAACGCTCGAAGACAGGAGGAAGAGGGGGGGGGGGGGGGCTCATAGAAAATTACAAGTATTTAAACGGGCAGTACGCAATAGAATGACCCGAACTCTTCAGCCTGTCCACAAATACCCATCTTCGAGGACACCGAGCAAAGCTACAAAAGGAACAGTTCCGGAAAAATCCACGAAAACATATATTTTCGAACAGAGTCGTCGACGTATGGAACGCTCTGCCAGCTGTGACAATAAATTCGGAAACGATAAATAGGTTCAGTAAACACACATGGTAGACGCACACATGTTCACGTGAAAATATAGTGCAAATTTACACACTAGATCCAGATATTATAAGTTACAAACTTACTCTCTGTAAATCGAAATAATAATAATAATAATATATTTGTTTAATAAGGAATTTTATAATCGAAGAAGTATTTCCTCGTCGAAGAAATATTTTCAATCTATCCATCGGATAAATCTCGAGATTGGGAGCGAAGGACCGACCGCGCTCCGGGGATGTGAGAAAGGGAAGTCCGTATACGCGATTCTTTACGCCTCGGAACCTCGTTCTCGTTAGTCGACGTCAGAGTCGCGACAGAAGGAGAAACAAGAGTCGAGAGAAAGACACGACTGTGTCGCGATTTTTTTTTCATTTTTTTTTTTCGTCTTCACTCTTTTCTCTCAATTCGCCTTCGCGGCAGGCGACCCCCTGCGAGCATTCCCATCTCGTCGTTCCTCTCATCCCGCGAAACTTTGGGGAGACGGGCGGGGGGGGGGGGAGGAGGAGGGCAGCGCCCGGGACTAATTTTTCTGCGGTTTTCCCCGTCTGCGTACTTTCCCGCCACAGGTTACTGCCGAGCACGCCGGCCGGAAACAAACATGTCTCGCCCGGAGCGTACACAGCTGAAATCCAGGCTGTACATAGTTAACGCCATATACCAAAGTACATAGGTGGTATATGTAACGCCAGACCAACTCTTGCTCCCGCTCGTACCGGCGCGCTCGCGGTCATTAATCCGCCTCCGGAAAACTCTCCCGAAGCTTCCTACTAATGTAATCGAGCTACTCAACCCCCCCCTACCCCCCCCCCCGGCCCCTGCGACAACACTATTCTACCCCTCTTTTTCATTCACGAGCTCTCCACGGTGCTGCATTTATTTTTTTATTTTTTTTATGTGTATCCGATCGATATCGGTGCGCCGTTTCTCATCCCCGTGCCTAATTCGAACGGCGCCGTCGAGAGCCGCCCGTTCGCGGGACCTTAATCGACCTCTCGAGGTGCGCACCGACGTTCATTTGACTGGGCGTTTAAGGCCCGAATTTTGAGTCAAGCTAAAGCGTCCCAATGTTTTTCAGAATTCTAAATTAAAGAAAGTTGTAAAATCGTGAGAGGTGAGATAAGGATTTACGATAGGGCTGTGCGGATATTAAAAAATTGGAATGATTCATCATGAATTGAATATGGATAATTCGTATTTGAGTATTTAAATTATTCGACTGGTTTGGATAGGTTAATATATTCGAATAATTAAGAATATTCGAATGATTTTAATAGCCTAAATATTCCAATTAGGTAAACGAATTGTTCCAATAATTAGAAATGTTAATTTGAGACTTTACAATGGACCGTAATGCTCACTATAAATGACGCGATGAACAATGCGAATTGATTTATAAGAGAATTTGTTGTGCACGTTTAAGCTTTGAGAAAGGGAGTAACTTGGAAACGAGCGTAAGTTCTTCAGCTTCGTAGTAGCAAAAGTTCTTCATTCAATGAATCCAATTTATGTGCTCAGTTTCATTGTAATCGGAATTTCGTCATTCGAATACCCAATTCATAAAAATTATTCGAAACATTCAAATTTTGATAATATCCATGAATATTCTCATTATCCGAATTTTTTAAATGATTTATATCTTTGAATATTCAATTCAAATCTTGAATTGAATATCAATATTCGCACACCCCTAATTTACGAGTGGCTTCCAAAACCCGGCATCGTAACAAAATTTCCTCTCCCGTTGTCTTTTCCCCCGATCCCAAATCTGCCGCTGACTTTCCACCCACCAATCCGTCAAGAGAAAAATCACCGTCAGAAGCGTGAGGAATTTATGCCGTATTATTGCCGCTGTTTGTCAATTTCAAAGAAATTCCGCACGCGAGCCGCGCCGATGGACGGTCGGCCCCGCATCGCGAACAAGGTAGGTCGCGGCTTCGTCCCGAACAAACGTCGTGTTTACACAATCGACGTTTCACAGTTGCGTACGCGTGACCGCTCGCGCCGGTAATCTCGCCGCCTCCTTTTTCGCTCTCGCCTCGCGATGTTTAATTAATTGATCGGGGGACTCGTTGCTCCACCGATTAGCCGGCGAATGATGCTCGTTCGCGCGACCTCGTGTAATCCGCGCGTCCGGCTTATTACATCGGTAGCGGCTCGCGAGTGCGATGTATCCGCGGACCTCAGCCTTTCGCGAGAGCGCGCCCAACCGAGGCAGTCTACCTGCCGCGCGTATGCTTCGTGCAGTCATACGTTCCCTCGCACACGGCAGTGCGCGTGGAACACAGATCCGCAATTATGTCTGCATTAACACCGCTGCGTCGTCGCGCACGGTCCATCCCGCTTCTCCGCCGCTCTCCGTCACCATTAGAATTTACGTCGGCGCTATGGAGTGCATCGCTGATTATGATCCGGACCGCGAAACTCCGAACGAAACCTGCACATACCCACGTGTCGCGATTGGAACCGGCCAATGATTGGGCGAAGCTTCGCACCGATGTTGCACTGTTAACAAAAGTACAGTCGAATCAACTAAGATTCGGACAGGGATGTTCAAATAAATATTTAGTTGGTCGAACAAAATATTTAGGTGCCCGAACGAAATATTTAGTTGGTCGAACAAAATATTTAGGTGGTCGAACAAAATATTTAGGTGGTCGAACAAAATATTTAGTCGGTCGAACAAAATATTTAGTTGGTCGACCAAAATATTTGGTTGATCGAACAAAATATTTAGTTGGTCGACCAAAATATTTGGTTGATCGAACAAAATATTTAGTTGGTCGATCAAAATATTTTAATGACTCAAAAATATTTTTGTGAAATCACCCAACAAATTGTTAAGCTAACCAATTTTTTTTAGCTGTACCACTAAAGTATTTGGTTGAACGTCCCTGCCGGAATCGTAGTCGATGCAACCGTGTTTTTTATCAGTGTGCGAACATTGACATGCGAGCTAGGAGCAATCATCGAGGAAGCCTTGGATGCTAAGAACTTGCCAATATTGGTTGTCGACACTGGAACCAAGATCGATCAAGAGGATCGGCTGATAATTGGTTGTTAATATAGGCCCTCTATAGGTCACTTATATAGGGCGAGAGTGGATTTAACGCAATACTTTTTTTTAATATTGTGAAAATTAGAATATTTCCCTTTTTATGATTCGCATGTCTGCAAGAGATTATATTTTATATATTTTCTCCTGCGAGAACTCTCAAAGCGATCATACTCAGTCAACGTATTGGCAATACATATTGCATATTGGTACGTCAATGCATGTATTGACGTACCAAATCGCCTCAAATCGACTAACCAACAATCGGCCAGTCAAACGCGGCCCAGCATTGACCGTAAATTGTCAAACGAACTACTGGCTAGCCAGTACTTGGTCGAACAGTGGCAGATGGTGTGCCAGTAGGGGAGAGCGGGGCAAAATGGGACAAACCGGGGTTTTGGGCAAAACTAAATTTTCCAACAATTTTTGGATCGGACAAGGTGGCAAAACTGGGCAGAAAAGCCTGACGTATCCGATAGGGCGAATTCGGGCATCCAAAAATTATTGGAAAATTACGTTTTGCCCCGTTGCCCCATTTTACCCCCCTCTACCCTACTGGCCGTGTATGGCGTTCCCACTAGGGACATTTCATTCGCTTCTACGAATCCACACGATTGCCCGATCGGACGGAAAATTTTTCCAATATCTACGATGAGAGAAGAAACTTCCAGGAAACGAAGCTCGGGAATGAATAATTTGCAGGGAGGATTGATCACAAGCCCGGCTGATTCGAAACGAGCAGGAGAATCGAGGAGTTCTCTCCGGAGAGCCTCGGACGGAATCGTCAAAGCGACTCCATGGAGACTCAAGCTTCCTAGACAGCCAGGATCCGACTAGAGTCTCGACGATCGGCTCCTTATTTTTTCGTACGTGACGTTGTCGATTCTGGCGGAGCGCGATGACGTCACTAGCCAAAACATCGTATACCGCAGAGGCAACAGCAACGGGACGGGAGTGTGGCTTGACGTGGTCGCGGAGTTCGGGAGAGAGCGTTATGCATATATATGTATATAATATTTGTATGCCGTGTCGGAGCCTCGTGCGCTCTTGTTTCTTCGCCTCGGTATACGCACTCGAGGAGCACTCGGATTTCGTGAAATATTCCCGAGACGGTTCGCTACACTCCGACAGCCTGGGGTCATCGAGCTGCTCGCGTTTATCGCGGTGGAAAATAAAGGTTAAAATAAAATATGAAATTTTAAGACGAACGAGGATAATGTACACTGAGGGTCGGATTTTAAGACTTTAGATTGAACTTACGATCGCTCTTGAGATCGAAGCTAAGTACGAAGTTTGGCCCGAACTTCGTTACGTGCTTAAAAGTTCGATCTTAAGTTCGGACTTTGGTCTGATCTTAACAGCGGGGCAAAATAGACCAGCTGTATTCCGTTCGAGATGGGACTTCTTTTAGTTTCGCAGAAAAATTGCAATCCGTTTTGCCCCGCACTTCCCCCTCCTGGCGAGAGTCGGAGGTCGAGTTCCAGCTGGCAAGTTTTTGCCGATAGCGGGCCACCCGGTAGATAAAGTCTAATGGCCAGCGGGCTGGGGTTTTGAACTCTATGCCCTCCGCCACGTTGACTATGAGCGTCCGTTTATTTCGAATTTACGTGTGGGTGAGCTTACCGCCGTAACGGCGCTCATGGCCTTGGCATATGCGACAGGATCTCGGTGTCAAATTTCGTAGGGCTATACATACACGAGAGCGCGGACGCGCGCCCGAGAGAGACCTCGGGGAACGGCAGTCATCGCTGAGGCCACTCCGAACGCGGCGAGTCCCTCTCGGCCAACTCCTTCCTTGCTCACTGTACGACATCGAGTTCACGGCACCTTCGCCGTCACTGTCGTGCGGCTGATAGTTAATTCGTTTTTTAACCCCTCGAGCGCACCCGGGCTCACTCCGACCCCGAAATCGTTAAGCGTGTACGTCACAGATCGACGTTTCTTAATGGTGGGCGCGGGCGGGCGGGGGGGGGGGGGGGGGGGGGGGTGTTGCCTTCAATGGTTGAGGCCTAGGTGTCTATTCATATTCAACTCGTAATAGCTTCAAATATCTATAGGCGCAGCTCTATTTTATTTTCTTAATGCGTCTCTAATAATGTTCTAATGTTATTTTAGAAAAAAAATTCTGATACAGTAGTCTGGAAATAGATACATTTTTTTTTAAAAAAGAATGTTGCTTTTCAGATGACACCATATGCAGCTCATGCTAATTGACACAATTTTAAGCTCGTGTATCTCGGAATCCATGTGGGGAACATTTTTTTTAGAAATTCCTATAAAAAACGTTATTTATTGCGTTATAAGATATGTGATTTTTAGATCCAGAAGTAGAAAAGTCGTTTTGTGACGTATTCCCTTAAGCAAGTACCGTGCAACTTTTACTTTGAACACTTTTTTTTATAACAAACCTTTTTCTCTTGAGGTCGGATAAATTTCAATAAATTCGAACAATTCGGAACAACCTTTACAATTTGGAATTTCTAAATATGGGTGGCTAAGGAGAGGAATTGCGAACACTTCTTGATGACATAAAAATCTGAAAAAGATCAACCATACAGAAGGTACTGAAAATATTACTTTTGCATAATAATAATTCCAAAATGTTATTAACAAATTGACGAAAAAAAATTTCCCAACAAATCACCCCGTAACCTAACTTATTTTTAATGAAAATGATTTGTTAATTTTTTCAGAATTTCATGTAATTTTTTTAAATCGCGTTTTTAGTTAACAAAAAACGTCATTTTCAAAAATTACACAAAATTCTGAAAAAATTCATACGTATTCAAAAAGATTACCAAATTGTTGTTATATGAACAAAAAGTTAAGTTGCCGGGGGATTTGTTGACATTTTTGTTCATTAATTTGTTAATAACATTTTGGAATCATTATTATTGCATAATAAATCTTTTCAGCATCTTCCATATGCTTGATTTTTTTTTCAGAATTTTATCGCGTCGAGAAATGTTCGCAATTCTTTCTCAATTCTCTCCGAACTCACGTGGGCTCAGGCTGTCCGCTAGTACTATCTTAACGACGCAACTACCGACACGGGATGCATCATCGTCCGGACTGCACTGGCTTTTTTTTCATCTCACAGAATTCCTCGCGTTTTCCTTACCATTTTTCTTGTAACGTGTCGTCGGGTCCGGTATTAACAAGTGAGAATTTTAGCTGCACGCAATCTTCGTCGCCGCGGAGCGATCGGTAGTTATCAACACGTGCTAGGCGACTGCGTAACGAACGGGAGTCGGTGAGAAAAAAAAGGCAAGAAGCAGAGTCGAAGAATAGACAAATGAATTGCAACGAAGGAAAGGAGAAATCGAGTGAGACGATCGAGGAAATAAAGGGAGACGCGGCATGTATCTCGAAGGAAGAAAAGAGCTGGCAATTTCTGCTGGCCTGTAATTTCGGAATCCCCTTTGCGGCTGTTTCTCGGCGCCTCTACCCGCTCTTCCACTTCGCAGTCCGAATCCGTCAGCTACTCGACTACTGTTTCCACCTTCTTTTTTTTCCACTCACCCGTTCTCTTCCTAGGCTATGCATCTGGCCATCTCGGTACGCTCGGTGCTTAGTTATGCACTCGTTGCAAATCCCTTTTTAATAACCGCTTCATCTCCACTTTGATTTTTCATCGGACACTCTACGCTCGTCAATGTTATTTCATTTTACTTATGCATATACATATGTAATTTTATTTTACTTATGCATATGCATATGTTATTTTATTTTACTTGTGCATATGCATATGTTATTTGATTTTACTTTTGCATCTTCTATTTTCCGGGATTTTTTTTCGATTTGCCGTTCAGTTCTCTGGTCACGCTGTTAAGGTTTAGTTTTAGGTAGAATTTAGTTAGGATTCCCCTTTACAATAGTTTCTCGGCTCCTCTTCCCGCTCTTCCACTTCGCAGTCCGAATCCGTCAGCTACTCGACTACTGTGTCCACATTCTGTTTTTCCACTCACCCGTTCTCTTCCTAGGCTATGCATCTGGCCATCTCGGTACTCTCGGTGCTTAGTTAAGCACTCGTTTGCAATCCCCTTTTTAATAACCGCTTCATCTCCACTTTGACTTTTCATCAGACACTCGACGCTCTACGCTCGTCAATGTTACATGCATCTCACTTCTGCATTTTCTATTCTCTTGAATTTTTTTTTATTCTCCGTTCAGTTCTCTAGTCAGTTTATTAGGCTTAGTTTTAGTTAGAGTTTAGTTAAGGTTCCCCTTTACAGCAGTTTCTCGGCGCTTCAACCCGCTCATCCACTTTGAAGTCCGAATCCGTCAGCTACTCGACTACTGTTTCTACCGCTTTGGCTACACCACGCGTCTGGCCATCTCGGTGCTCTCGGTGCTTAGTTAGACATTCGATTGCAATCCTCTTTTAATAACCGCTGCATCTCCACTTTGATTTTTCACCAGCCAGTTTACACTCTGAGAAGGATCTGATAGAAATTAGCATTAATCTGTTAAAAAACGACAGAACTTTCATGTTTATGAGAACCCTAGCGACATCCTGGCTAGCATACGTATTAAACTGAACAAATTCTGCTAGAATATGTAACTTTCGCTGAGGCAGATATTAACCGAATATCCCGTAATTTTTGCTAAAATCGAATATCCCGTAATTTTTGCTAAAATACAAGTTGTTCTTACTTCAAATTATAGTAATCGGTGGCGTCGCGATCGCAGACCGTTTGTTTTGGGTTCGTAATTGATACCGGTATATTATGACATTATTTATATTATGTCCATTCTTACCGATATGTTATGGCATTATTTAAAAAACGACAGAACTTTCATGTTTATGAGAACCCTAGCGACATCCTGGCAAGCATTCGTATTAAACTGAACAAATTCTGCTAGAATATGTAACTTTCGCTGAGGCAGATATTAACCGAATATCCCGTAATTTTTGCTAAAATACAAGTTGTTCTTACTTCAAATTATAGTAATCGGTGGCGTCGCGATCGCAGATCGTTTGTTTTGGGTTCGTAATTGATACCGGTATATTATGACATTATTTATATTATGTCCATTCATACCGATATGTTATGGCATTATTTATATTATGCCAATTCATACCGGTATATTATATCATGATCAATTTTCTATGTATACACACGTAAAAAAATTCTCCGTTTTAATCCACAAGATTCTTAGTTTCATCCACGAAATTCCGGAAAAGAATTACCATATCGGTTCAGTAAAAATTGTCGCTGTGTATCTCCCTGTGGAAATTTAAAATATCGCTAGTGTTACTAGCGGTGTACTATGTTGCCCGATCGAAATTTACCACATAACTCGGTAATTTTTCCGAGATCGTTCTCTCAGCGTACGCTCGTCAACGTTAGTTTAATTTACTTCTGTAACTTCGATTTTCTTGAATCTTTTCACTTTATTTCGGTCGATCATGAGTTTCCCTCATCTATAATTTTTCTTGTATTTCAGCCGCCGAATCTTGCACCAAAACTTCCACCGTTGTACTTCAGAGTACAATTTTAATTCCCGTAACAAAAATCGCCAACGCGAAAGCCAACATTCATCACCAGTAGACAAAATGTATCCCAAATAACGTTTTCATTGTGTATCATTGAGTTCCAATTCGCCTGGCGTGAGGCGTGTGAGGGAAAAAAAGCCGAAAAAGGGATGCAGACAAAGGGAAAGCGTGGTAGCCCGTGGTAATAGAGGAAGAAAAGTTTCTCGTCGCGTTGGTTCGTCGGGGCTCGTTAAAGGTGAACCTCTGGCCAAACGCTTTCCAAACGCTCTCGGCGCTACGCTCGTTCGGCTACGAGCTGGGAACGGTCTATCAGCTTTAACGAAGACTTCCCCGAGTGTGAGACTCTCTCTCCCTCTTGGCTTCTCGCTCGCTCCGCTGTGCCTCTGGTTCTGCCACCCTTTCACCCTCCCACACCGAGCGCGACTCCCTCCACGGCACTGACTCCACCTCCTTCGTCACCTCCTTCGGCTATCTCGGCGCCTCTTCGAATCTCTATTCTTTCATTCATCTTTTTTTTTTTCCTCTTTCCTCATTTCTTCCTCCTCCTCCTCCTCTTCGTTGTTTTTCTTTTTACTAGCTTCCTTCATTCGCCCTCCTATGCTTCACCTCCTCTCCCTCCGCAGCTCCCCGGCGTTCTCTTCAACCACGCGTGGGGCCACGTGTGCGTTCTGCTCCGTGAACACTCGCCCCGTTCTTGCTCCTCTTCCCCCTCGCCTCCTTCACTCACTCTCGTTACACGTTGTACAACAGCTACGGAACAACATTATTTCTTACATACATATTATATGTATGTAAATAATGCACATATAGGGTAGAACGGGGCAAAACGGGGATTTTGGGAAAAACGTAATTTTCCAATAATTTTTGGATGCCCGAATTTGCCCTATCGGATACATCAGGCTTTTCTGCCCAGTTTTGTCAACTTGTCCGATCCAAAAATTATTGGAAAATTTAGTTTTGCCCAAAAACACCGTTTTGCCCCACTCTCCCCTATATGACTTTTTTTTTAGGTAAATTATCGTCTTTTCTGGGGATCAAAGGAGGCGAGTCTGTAGCTACGATTGTACGGTAGGGCATCGATGTCGGGGATATCTCGGTGCCAGGCTCGAAAATCATGTGTTCTGCTGGAACTCTATATTTCCGAATTGTCAAATTTCAAAGACTGTATTTAGCCGAATCTTCGTTTCAGCGAAAGTTCCTCTTCGGAAATGGTTGTCAGTCGAACGTCGTTCCTCCGAATCGGGATTTAACCGAACGTCGTTTTATCGAATAGTAATTTCACGGAACTTTGTTTCTTCGAATCATTAAACCTCCAAACGTCAAGAAGGCGAATCGTCATTCTTCTGAATCGCCAATCAACTGAATCACGAAACTTGATACTATGTAATATGCAATGTACATATATATAACTTTTTTTTGTTTAGCAAATCTGCCGTCTTTTCGGGGATCAAAAAAGCGAGTTTGTAGCCACGATTCTTCGGTACTGCGTCGATGTCTTGTGTTCTTCTGGAACTTTATATTTCCAAATTGTCAAATTTCCAAGACTGTATTTATCCGAATCTTCGTTTCAACAAGAGTTTCTCTTCGGAAATGGTAGTTGTTGGACCGCCGTTCCTCCGAATCGTTATTTAAGGTCAAGTGCAATATGCAAAAAAAACAAAACCGTTTCCTATTTTTCTCAAAGAGGATTGATCTTTTAGGAAAAAAATTTATAAGGGCCAACCAGTCTTGACGATACCGCAGTTGGCACTTCTAAACTTTTTCCGTAAAGATCAATCCTCTTCGAGAAAAATGGAAAACGCTTTTGGTTTTATTAACATATTGCACTTCACCTTAACCGAACGTCATTTTTCCGAATAATAATGTCACCGAACTTCGTTTCTCCGGACCGAATCGTTAAGCCTCCAAACGTCAAGTAGCCGAATCGTCATTCTTCCGAAACGCCAATCAACCGAATGACGAAACTAAATGATACGTAGCGTACGATGCACATATATTCCTTAATATTTTTTTAGCAAATTTGCCTTCCTTTCGGGGTTCAAAAGAAGCGAGTCTTTAGCCCCGATACTACGGTAGTGCGTCGATGTCGGGGGATATCTCGGTGCCAGGCTCGGGCGCAGCGGCGGTAGTTCGCTCGTCGTTTCGGATCGCTTATCGCTAAACGCCTGGCGAAGCATAGAGAGCGAGGAGCGAGAAAGAGAATCTGGGATAATACCCGAGGGAGCCCCTGCACTCTTCCGTTACACCTATATGTATTGAGTATCCTACTGTGTCATGGTATTTCGGCGCACGGGCGACGTTGCGTCTACACACACATATATGTACACATACACATATGTACACATACACATATGTACACACACATATATGTATACACACATATATGTACACATACACATATGTACATATATGTGTGTATACATATATGAACACACACATATATGTACACATACATATATGAACACGCACATATATGTACACATGCATATGTATGCACGTTCGCATAAGAAAGACAGTGAGAGACGGGAGAGTCGTGTGAGCGTGTGTACGACGCGCACGCGGTGATTCCATGCCGGAGGAATGCGCGTATTATACGCGATACGTGCGTGCGCTCACAACGACTATACCGGGGCCCGATGTCCATTCGACACCGCGCTATGTGGCTGTTTTGTGACGCTGGAGCGCGTGGACGAAGGGAGGCGAACGCTGATGTCGCAGGGAGAGGCAAAGATACACATTGTACCGATGCAGAGCGAGAAAGTTAAGTATATATATGTGTGTGTACAAAGATTGAGAAGAATGGAATACTGCTGTGGAACGAATTGAGACGAGTACGGCCGGCTCGTCGCCTCGCTCCGCACGACTTTAATACTTTAGCTCGCTTGGGACGGGTCAGTTACGATGCATGCGCGAGGCTCGGCGACGTAAGGCGGGCGCGTGCTGCCGAGGAGAACCGAGAAACTCGCTGGCGTTACGTGCCGAGGAGTTTTCCTCTGCGAGGTGGCGGATTCGTCGGGGACGTTGATCGGGTTGATCGGCGAGGTTCGGAGTCGAGGAGAATTTACGAGCTGTCGGCAACGAAATTGTGCAGGGAATCGGCGTTGGCTCATTTCGGCTGGATGGATTTGTTGCGGTGTATTTCTTGCTGGAATGGCGCGGAATGAGACTGGGAATTATAGGAGACAGGCCGAAGGGAACCCTTTAATTCCCCCGAATAAAGGAGCAGGAAGCTTTTATCATTATTTTCGTGAGGATTTACGCCGCTTCTGTTTTTATTTAATTAAATAAATGGTGATAATGATAATAGAATATAGACGCAGTTTTCATGTATATAATTGTTTATATATATATATATAATTAATTATATATATATAAATGTTTGATCGGTGAGGTTTGGAGTTGAAGAGAATTTAGGAGCTGTCGATGCGAAATCGTACAACTGATAATTGGCGGTGGTTCATTTACGGTTGATAGATTTATTGCGGTATATCTATTACTGGGATGGCCCGAAATGAGACCGCGAACGATACAGTAGGACAATCTCACCGGAACCCACAAGCGCCGTCCTCTTTATACGGAGAAAACAACATTTTTAGGGACAACAATTTTGTTACTATAACTGATTTACCAGGTTAACATAGGGACAACTAAATATTTTGCTGTCCCTATATTAAAATATTAATAATTTATTGTTGTGGCAGCAAAAATATTTGGCTGCCATGACAATAAATTATTAACGAACTACATTTTATTAGAGAAACAGAACTATGTTTGTCCGTGTAAGTGTGGGTCCTGGCTTTTGTCATTACAGTAGGGCCGCGCTTATCCGACCTTCAATTATCCGAGCCTCCGCGTTATCCGAAGCACCTAACTCATCCGAGGTGAAGGAAAATAATACGGAAAACTCGGAAAAAACGGATAAAGCAGCATGCCCGCGAACGGAGTTGTCTGTAACTGCTTCATTTTTGCATACACGTTTAAACTTGTACAAGTTTGCTGCGTCTTTATATTGCGAGCTGTAAATACATCAGTTCCAATTCTAGAGTCAATGGTGGAACATCGTGATGTCTCAAAAAAGAAAAAAAGTCGTAAATTACCTAATAAAGTTAATGTTTATACGAAGTGGTGTGTTATTCTTTAAATATATAATAGTAGTTTTTTGCGGGCTTTTGTTATTATTTATTAAAATATCTGATGACAATAATGAGAAAACATAGAAGCATTATCTGACACGAGAAGGTTATTTTGAAGTAAATTTTTCGTTAATGTTTGATCGGATTGATTGATGAGATTTGGACTGAAAGAGAATCGACGAGTTCTCGGTAACGAAATTCAACAGCCGATAATTGGCGTTCGTTCATTTCCGGTTGATAGATTTATTGCGGTACATTTCTTACTGCATGGGGCCCGAAATGAGACTGGGAATGATACGAGAGGACAATCTAACCGCAACTTTTATTATCATTAATATTAATAATAATACATTTATTATTATTATAATAATTTTATTATTATTGATATTATTATTATTATTATTTATCAAAATCACTGACGATAATAATAAGAAAAAAAAAGAAGCATTTTCGATGGTGTATCGACGGGAGTTTCGAGAGGGCGATTTTTTCATGGTAAATGTTTCGTTAAAGTTAGTTACAGAGTTGGATCAACCTCCGAGGAAGGGGTTGAGAACCCCTGCGTAGGATCGAGTCGGGAAACCGGTGTGCGCATAGTACATAAAGGGCGCGCGAAAGTCGAACTTGGGTCGCGTGGGCGTCTCTTCGCCTCTCAAGAGTCCCTGAGTTCCGTGGTTACGATCTCCCTCTCCGCCGTCCCGTTCTCTTCGGCTGTGTCCGTTCTCGCGGTCTATCTCGCGAAGTGGAAGTTTGCCGTCGCGTAACGCTCAAAGCCGCTGAAGTATGCAGACGACGAAGCGCTAGAAAAATTGGACAGGGCTTCACTTTGGTTTACCTTAGCTTACATGCGCCCCGTACTTTGCGCTTCGGATCCACTTCAATCGAAGCGCCGGAGAAATTCGACAGGGCTTCACTTTGGTTTACTTTCGTTTACACGCGCCCCGAGCTTTGCGCGACGCCGGGGAAACTATTTCCTACAAAACAATACTTGGAGCCAAACACACTCAACTCGACGAACCGTCCAACACTTCGTAACCGACTGCCCAAATCCACTCCATGTACGACGAAAAATACAACCACCTGACCCGAAGAAATGTCGCAACGAAAAAACAAATTGTAAACAAATATTAGAACTCCTAAAACTAGCTAATCTGTACGACAAAATATAACAAACCGACATGTAAAAAAGGGACCGTCGCTAAAAACCTCAGATTTGGATGCGACGTTAAATAAAAGCTTATATAAAAAAATACTTTGGACCAAAAACTCGCGCAGGTTGGTTTTAAATGTTACAGAAGCTGCAGCGTAGGGCATCTGGTAGTAGCGAATTTAGTGACGATACATTAGAATGTTTTTGATGGCTAAGAAACTTAGCTTTTCTCAGGTACATTGCATATTGCAGTCATCGACCGCACTCCTTCAGCCACGATTATTGAGAGACTTATCAGCGTTTCATACACTGCGTGAATGGAACGATTACTCACTGGTAAATGTAAATGTTCAGTTTTCGATTTCATTGTCCATTACTTGTAATGGTTGGTTTGTTTGTTGTGCATTTTGTTCGATTTGCATAGGAAACGATTATGTATTTTCTATTTGCATCTCAACGAATTTTCGGGAAAGTTCCTGAGTTCTAGTTCTTACAGGCGCGATGTCCGAAAGTTCATAGAGAAGAGCATTTCTAGGATTATGCAGTGGATTTGCAGGGGGTCGGATTCGTATCAAGCGCCAGATAGCGCAGGTTTCAGCAGTCTTTCCTTCTTTTGGAAATTGCTGCTTATTAACAATTTATAAAAACCCCGATGTCCGGATTCGAAATGGGTCTGCATATGGGTTTGTGCATTTCGTGGGGCGTTGATCAAACGTTAACGAAGCTACTGTTTTGCTTACATTTTGGAAATATACATTTGGTTGAAATTTTGGAACACATACATAAATCGCCAAAAACACAAAAAATCTTTTAACGACTCAGATCCACTCATCCGCAGTGTTCCAGGTTCAAGAGAAAGAGAAGAAGCTGACTTATGGTAAAAAAATTCCTGCCGTCCCAACAATTTTTTATCTCCGTGCAGTAACGACATACCTCGCCAATCATTCACTTCGGCCCACAAACTCACATAGAGTGTTTCTCAAACCTGACCGAAGCCACAGCGTGGTTCATTTATTAAATATCACCGAAGCTCCTAATTTACGAAAAATAAAAAATAAAAATAAAAATTCTTCAAACGACCGAGATCCACTATTCTGCGGTGTTGCAGGCGATAGGAAGAGGAGAAGCTGCACAGTAACGACATACCTCCCTAATCAGTCCGCCGGCCGGATCACGTGCGAGCGGCGGCCGAGCGCCGACACACGAACCGAGGAAAAGCGCTTATTTAGTCTACGCCCGGAGTGATGTGTGAGTTTCCGTGTACAAGTGTTCACCGGGATGGATAGTGTGTCGAGGTGCAATGCGCCTCGAAAGGAGCATCCAGCTACCGGCCCCGGACGCATTACCACCCCATCCGGCGGGTGGCCGCTCCGCGATCATGTACACGAGGGATGTTTAACCCTTATCGGATCGACGTCACCGCTACACCGCCGGTTAAGAGCACAGGTGCGAGCCTCTTCCACAGTACACGGAACGTTCGCTCGCGCGGCCTCGACACAGCAATTTACACACGCTGCAAACGACTTCACCGATACTAAGTATTCATTATAACCGCAGAAATCGCATCGAGAAAATTTTCCAATCGCCTCCAGGTAATAAAAAAAAATATGCTGTTAATCTTTTTTTTTTAACTCCCGACTGTCCGCTAGGGCAAAAAGACGGGAGTTGTGCGTTTCACTGAGGCCCCCCGATTTTGCTGTTTTTGTTCACTGAAAAAAAAATCGCTTGCGGGCTGCCAGGGAAAAAAATGTTCGTTTCAATTCTATATTCAATTCTTACAATTCCATACGATATTGAAACAATGACGGCAAAACTGGCAAGGTGATGTGTTATCGTTTTAATCCAGTACAAAATTAAACGAATTGAAAGTAGAATTGAAACAACATTTTTAGTTCATTGGCAGCCCGCAAGCAAATTTTACTTGAAACAATATTTTTTTTTGTATGATGTCTCCAGTGTTTGTCGGAACGGCGCAATGTCTTTTGATAGAATTTGGCACATTGGTTCTGTGTATGTGGAAGTGTGTTCGTAGCAAAGGAATACGAAAATAAATGTGAAATGGCAGAGATAATTAATTTCGAAAAAACGGGCCAAAACCCTATTCAGATATTTCGACAGACGCTCGCCATTATCTACTATTGCCTTTGCGATTATTAGTCGTCTGCTATAAAAATGCTGTAGCTGTGTGCTATTCTACAGTGCATTGATTTCACTCAACCTGTAGTATAGACTCGAATACGTGTCGAGCTGCGTCTATGTTAATTTGTTATATATATATTGTTGCGGCTGAGCCAATAATAACACAAAAGTATAGAAATTAAAAAAGGGCGGTATTTAATGACCAATAAGTTCTCGTGGTACGTCCGTTCGGTTCAAGGTCTTAGACAAGACTGTCAAACGACGATCTCGTATCGTCCGTTCAATTGTCAGATCGGTGCGAGCGGATCCATTCCATTCCCATGTGCTCGCATCGATCGATAAATGAGTTACTAAATGAACTAATTCCATTGTAATACATAAGTTATTTATGCGTGCTTTTAAAAATTATTATTAGGGTAAAAGTGGTGAATATGGCCCACCTCGATTAACACGTAAATCAATGATATATGGACCGGACAATATTCCCCACTTTTACCCTAGTATTTTTTTCTTTATAATCTTAGTGTTTTCACGTGTTGGTTATACTATTTTTTTCTTCGATCTGTGAAGTGCTGGATTTAGAGAATACAAGTTTACCGGTTGCGGATGGACAGAGAGGGGAATACGGGCGTGCGTCAACGCGCCGTTCGATAAGAACAAGACGAGTAATTCGATCAGCGAGTCTCTAGACTCGAGACGTATATGTTGTATCAGAAAATAAACCGTATATATATATATATATAATGCACAGTATTCCATAAACCATTGTTTCTTTTCCTTAATTTTATTCCGCTAACTTTTCACTCTTACAGATCCTCGACCCAACATATGCGGCGGGCAAAGATGATTTTACGGAGAGGTGACCGAGGGAATAAAAAAATGAAATAAACGAAAACGATGGCGCCAGAGAGATACACCTAGTGCGCGAGTATGCACACGGGATGTGCGATAGGAGCACGTATGCATGGGATACGAGAAAAATGTGCGGTTTCGCACGCCAAGCGGACCGATCTCAGATAACAACATAACGCGCGCGCAACTAGGTTATATTCCTTGGCATGTTGCGCCATTCGGCTTAATTGGCCGCTCGAGTGAGAGAGCAACAAAATAATAATAAAAAAAACGAGATGAAGATAAAAAAAAGACCGAGACATTAAAGGAAGAGAAGAGTAACGGCTACCGAGCTCGCGGTAACCCGTTGATTATAGAGAAATAAAAAAAAATAAAAAAAATACGAAGATACGGGAAGAGTTCTCCGTCGCGCCCTTCTTCGCCGCCTCCCGGCCAATTTTGCAGGCAACGGAGGCGCGAGGGAGCCCGAAGCCACGCGGAAAAAGTAAACGACCCCGCTTAGGCGGGGAAAAAAAAATGTATAAATAATCGACGGCGAAAGGGTTGGAGGTTCGTGGAATAGAAAAGTGTCGTTGACTCGATGCGCTCTTTAACGGCACGGGAGGATCGGCCAGGATGCATCGGGTTTTCTCGGGGAGAGCGGGCAGAGTCGCTTGACCGTGCTTGGCGGCGGAGGGTACGGAATAAGGCGCGGAGCGGCGAGCATGCGAGCCTGACCGGACTCTCCCTGTGTGCAGGATCGTCAGGGGGGTTTGTGCGGTGTACGGCGCGCGTCCGCGCTCCGGCGCCCCGGAGATCGGATCGTGCTCGCCCGGAGACGCCCGGGGCGGTAGCGTTTATCGGCCGGTAAGATCCACCGGGCGTGCACGACGTTACTCCGGAAGCAAGTGTTGGCTCTCTCCGTGCGGCGGACTGTTATACGTACCGCAGAAGTTCCAAACCGGCCACTTCGGTGGGAGAAGACACGAAAGCACGGAAAATTTTTGAGGAAAATGTAAACAGGGGCAGTGGGAGAAGGATCTTGGAAAAAGTGCAAGGTCGCGTGGTAAAGTTCGACCGGACAACGTCGTAGGCCAACGCCACCGCTTGCGGTATATCACATTTTGACAGGGGCCACGGGGATTTTTACCCAAATTCATCTGGTAATTTTTTCCAGAAGGCGGATTGGCAACATTTTGCATATCTGGCTAATTATTTCGGGGATAAAACTAAGAAATTTGTGGATTGACACTGAG
>JAPYZC010001025.1:0-22727 GCA_030522665.1 Ichneumoninae sp. A BG-2022a
AAGTTGAGTTACCACATATTTTGATGAACAATTTTTTTCAACAATTTATTAATAACATTTTGAAATTATTATTATGCAAAATGAATCTTTTCAGTGCCTGCAATAAGTATGAATTTTTTCAGATTTTTATAACATTTGGAAGTGTTTGCAATTCTTGCGTGAATTTCTGGAATTTAGGCAAAATGAAAACCACTCGCTCCAACCTCCTTAACAAGAGCAAACCATCGAATCGCTGTTACAGCTTCGGACTGTTCGGAATTTCTTAAATGTTTATTTCTTTCAAGATGCACCAAGTATTCGGCGCCAGGTCAATTTCCACTCGCTCTGAGTCACAATCTTCATTAATCGGCACGTCATAAAAAGAACGATTTTTTTTACCATTCGACTAAAAGTCTTCATTAGTAACGTTATAACGTTAGTTACCCTCCGGCCACACGATATCCTCGATCCAATCGAGATAGTGCGACACTCTAGTGTAAACTCCCGGCGAGTTGACTGTGGCGCAACCGGATCCGAAACTCGTGATACCGATTATCTGATAAAGGCGACCGTAGGGCGGATTTATGAACTGCAGAGGTCCCCCGGAATCACCGGAGCAGGTGTCCTGTTGCCAATCGGTCCCCGGAGTTCCGGCGCAGACCATACTCGGCATTACGCCGTCTGGAACCGGTATGGAGCGACTGTGCCTCGGTGCACACTCTACGTTGGGAATCACCTCGAGCTCGGCCTCTTGCAGGGTGTCGCTCGCGTTTCCACCTGCGAGAACATTAACATCAGGACTCCTCAGCAATAACGCGCGTCACCCAACTCGAAATTCCTACATGGCATCCCACACATCCGATCTTCTCGCACCTCTGCAAACACACAGGCTTCCTATCTATTTTCAGATACCCATGTGGAATCTACATGGGTTTCCATGTATAACAATTCCATGCGAACCCGTACGGATTTCTCATACGCGAGCCCATGTGGGATTTGATAGAGGAACCGACGTATCATTTTACACAGGATTCCACGTGGGAATTTCCGGTGGGTCACATAAGTGGATGGTTTCCCTCGCCGAAAAGAATTACTAGGGGTCCAGTAGAGACTTCAACAGTTACTACTGGCATTGCAGTAGTTTAGTAACTACTGCAATACCATCCATTATTTTTGGTGAACCTCCAGTACTAAACGTGCCCTAAACATTGACTGAACATGCACCAAACATGTAGTTACTATTAAGAAATCAGCAGTCATTACCGAGGACGCAGAGGTTCCTGCATCAGTAATTGCTACTTATGAGTAGAATTACAACTGCACCTACTGTACAACCACAAAAATGTAACCAATTCCCAGTAGTTAACTGATGGAGACCCCTCGTAGTTTTGCGTCGTTAACTACATGACATTTGTGGTTTCGAGTTTTTAACTACTCCAGATTTGCGGTAGTTTTCAGAAGTTCTTTTCGGTGAGTGTTCAATGTCGAATGTGTCCAACGTACCAAATTCCGTGATTCCCCAACCACAGACCCCCGCGAACTCTGGCATTATGTGATATCCCTGATGCAGACAAGCGGGCATTATCGTCTTGCTGAACGTAACGGGTCTCTGAAGTTCCAGAAGCGCTATGTCCGCGTACATCGCGGGTGGCTTGTATGACGGATGGCGAATCCCTCTTTTTATATTAATGGTCTCTCCGTCATTGTCACTCAAGCGATGTATACCCAGTCGCGCAATCCTCACGCCGCCCCTAGAAAAATATCAATCGATCGCGAATATAGATTGGGATGTTTCTCAAAAAGGACATTTGAAAAAAAATGTTCTCTCACTCTTTTAAAATTAAAATTGAACCTCGCGAAGAATGGACCGAAGCAAACAATCCTCAGAGGTGCCGCATTCGACGTTTGTACCGAAAATATTCAATAACTTCTTTCCTTTTGGCTATAAACGAAGAAAATCTTTAAAGAGCTTTTGCTTAAGCTTGCCGTTCGCGAGGTTCAATTTCAGATTAAAATCTACACTTTTGGCGGGTGGAAAGAATTTCTTCAACAAATTCACTCTACGGAACATTTTTACAGTTTTCTATATATGAATTTAAAAATCGAAGGCTTTTGTGTTTATTTTTTTTAAATAACAAAAGTTAAGCTCCCACCTCGTAGAACTAGATATTTTGGTCGATGAAAAAATCCAGCGAAAGGCCGTCGCTGACAATTAAATTTGAGATGTGCCGCATTTTTTGGGTACAGCGTCGAATGCGGCAGGATTTTTTTTGCCGAGATACCGCCTTTCGCGAGGTTCAATTTGAGATCGAAATCTGCACTTCGGCAAAAATGAAAAAAAACTTTAATTGAAAAAAAAAACTTTAAAAAGGTAGGAGGAAAATAAAAAAAATATCCCTTTTTTGAAACACCCTAATATAGTCTTGTTTCTTGTCTTGATGGAGCAGGAAATACTTACGCTGCACCGTGGGTGCAGTGAGCGGCAGTCAAGACCCAACTGGGAGCGACCAAGGAGCCTCCACAGCGGAGGGAAAACTTTTTGTCCTCGTCCTCCCTTCCGAGTGCCACTACGTGAGGGAATTCCTGGGGAGTCACTTCAGTTCCGCCGATAACGTGGGTTACTGTCATGGTCTTCGGATTTGGTCCCGTTTCTGTACATATCCTGGTTACCGCCTCGATCGATATTGTCATATTCTGGACGGCGACGTTGTATTTCATGCATTCTGCAGACAGATATATTCTATTTAGCGAATTCAGCATAAACCATTTTTTTTAAACCTATTCTTTTTATTTGGATATTTTTTTCATGCAAATAAATTTTTTTCGTATAAAAAACGCGGTAGCGTCGCGACGCAAAGTACTAAAAAAAAAAAAAAAGATTTTTTAAAGCAATCGTAGTTTTCTACGATGTAGGGTAGAAGGGGCGAATACGGTTCGCATCCTATACATAATTAATTCACGTGTAAACCCTTTACACAGAAATTCTCTCGCGTCCTTACATTGTTGCGCGTTACAAACAACAAGCCAATTCACGAACGCTCAAGCTCGTTCACGTTAATAAAGCTCAAGCACGTCAGTCGTACGCACAGTATTTATCGAATAAATACTGCGCATACGACTTTGTGCTTTTTGGTATTTTCCTTCGACTTATATGTGAAGTAAAAATTATTTAAAAAATGGTACATAATTTAAAAAATAATTGTAACAAAAGTTTGTCTGATACACACCGTTATCTTATGGAATGCAATAAGAGCAAATCTTCGGTTGTAAAAAGTGCGCATCGAGTTAAACATTGATCTTGTTTCTGTAACTTTACTATAATTGACTAAAATCACTCACTCTGCTCGGAACGAGACTTATTCCCGAAATCCAAACTATTCTCGAACAGCGGGGAGGAGGGAGCGTCCTTGCAAACGATCGGATATCGTTTACTTCGAATCTCCTCTGGGCTCGATATGTGTATCACTTGTGGCGAGGCTCCCCAATATGCTGCTACAGAAATAACGATTCATTTACATTTGTATAATTGTCAGTTCGATAATTAGGCCCCTAGCAAGCCAAACGACCGCGAACAGCGACCGAAGAAGCGACCCTAAAAGCGACGGTGGTTTGGTGCCAAAAATTAACTACACTAACGACCGCCGAAGCGACCGCTTTGGCGACATTCTTTTGCCTCATTTTGGCAGTGAATTCGCTTCTTTGCCTGTCGACCGAACGACCCTCAAAGCAACCGTCCAGATACAAGCTTTTTGACGATCGGGATGAGCTTTTCTAGACGGTTGCTATTACACTGATAAAAAATACGGTTGAATCAACTAAGATTCGGGCAGGGACGTTTAACTAAATATTTTGTTGGTACAGCTAAAAAAAATATGGTTAGTTCAACAATTTATTGGGTGATTTCGCAAAAATATTTTTGAGTCATTAAAGTATTTTGTTCGACCAACTAAGTATTTATTTGAACGTCCCAGCCCGAATCTTAGTTGATTCAACTCTGTTTTTTTTATCAGTGTACGGATGTTTATTCGGCCAATCAAACCAATCAATCAAACGACTTTTCTTGCCGAAATACTGCAAAAAAATTTGTCACCAGAGCGGTCGCTTCAGCGGTCATTCGTATGCTTAATTTTTGGAACAAAACAATCGTCGCTTTTAGGGTCGCTTCTTCGGTCGCTCAGTATGCCAGAGTCCGAACAAAACCTTCGTATGTCGCACCGAAATTTTGGCCGAAGTAGTCAAGAAATTCAAGAAAATAAGTAAAGAAGTTGCGGCTTCGGTGGATTCGCATTTCACTCGTCTAGTCGAGGACTACCAAGGACACCTTGACAAAATTGAAATTCCTCTTCTCGCCGATCTTAAGACACCCCTACAATCGTTGGATACAGATCGAAGGTGGAAGACTTGCCGCTGCTCTCAGTTGTCGCGGTCGGATTATTTTCTTCGCGATGATGACTTCGAAGTCCGACGCTAGCGGCCCGGCATTGCGAAGCGAGCAGCACGATGCAAATGGGAATCATGACTGGGCGCCATCCAGATAGCCGACACGAGCTCATCTCGTTCAGTTGTCTCTGCGTACACAAATTTCAATCAATTCTCCGGCTCACCTCGTCAAAGTTCCGTCAATTAAATTCAACACGGAGAAAAATAGTTCTGTTTCTCTAACAAAACGTCGATGCTCGCATACCTTGCTTTCGAGGCCAGTTCACCAGATGCGACGAGAAAAAGGCTTCAAAAACGTTTTGCACTGTAAAAAAAATATTGTTTGAAAATTCATGACCGGTATTGGAAGCTTTTTTGCATAAACTGAATTTTCAAACACATGTGCGTTGCAATTTTACAGTAAGATTTTAATTTTCATTCAAGCATTTTGTAAATTTTAGACAAAAGATTTGTCATTTTTAAATTTCGTATTTTAGATAATAATAAAGATAATAAAAGATCTGGTATTTTTATTTTACAAAAAAGTACGTTACTGTTCAATTAATGTAAGTAAATTTCAAGTTCCAGCACATTAAATTTATTGTCGTTTTTTCCATTGTGCCTTTGTCGATGGTGCACTTATATTAATTTAATTTACGGCACTCGGTGCTAAAACGACAGTTTTACGCACCCTCCGCGTGTGCACATCACAGAAATAATCGAGAACTAGCGAACAGAAGTTCTCGCTATAATAAAAATAAAAATACAATTTAACAGATTATAAACTGCCGTAACTTTAAACGAATATGGTTACAGCTATAAATACAAAATCACGTATTTATATTCCCTCGAAATAGCCGAGTTCGAATTGTTCGTAGCTCAGGACGATTTAATTTGCCTGTTCTTTGAGCACGTTAAGGAAATGTTAACCGACTCAGTCGGTAACCAAAATCTGTAATGAATGCGATTCAGAGACCGTCGACTTATCGGGAAAAAGATGCTTTCGTTTTATACGAAACGTCAGCCGGTTTTGAATGGCATTGAATCGAAAAATGCATCTATCTCTCTCGCACTCATATGTTCACATGGCTTCAAATGAAATCTCTGAGAAATTCAAGCTCGAATATCCGTTCGCGAGTCTCCAATATATATAAATACATATGTGTAAATAAATACAATATTAATCCAGTTGCGCAGCAACGAGAAATCCGGCACAGTAGATGAGCGTCTACGGCGAACAAAACGATGTCGCTGGAGGCAACTCCACTTAGAAAGAGCACAAGTGTTTATGAATACGTAAGCGAAACTTTCGTGGTCAACACCTTGTCGTCAAAACACGCGGCTCGGGCTCTCTTCTCGCCTCCCCGGTGCGGTTTCTTCTTCTCTCGTTCTCCGCGCTTCCCTCGCGAACATACCCGGCCAGTTGTGAAGTATGAAATACAAGATCTACATGGGAGCCGGCAGAGAGAGAGAGAGAAAGAGAGTCGCATGGACGCACTGGAGCTCTGAGCGAAAGTCCAGAGATGCTGGTCGTTGTCCTCGAGAAACAGGATCCGCGGGTCTGGTTCCGACGCCCTCCCGATTAAAATTATTAATCAGTGTCTTTCCGGGAAATTCCTTTAAGGTGATGTGAAACACGTTCTCAGCTTGTCTCTCTCGCGCCGCCGAGAACACCACTGATGCTATCTCTCACGCACTCCACAGTGTTTAACAACACCTTAGGGCCATGTGAAAGATATGCCACGTGACATTTGGGTGCGAGAAGATAGACGCATTTTTCGCATCAATGCCATTGTAAACTGGTTCACGTTTTAGATAAAACGGAAGCATCATTGCATGCGGTATTAAATTGTACGTCCTCTAATGTTTCGCGTTTTCCCGAAAAGTCTACGGTCTCTGAATCGCATTCATTAGAGATTTTGGTTACCGACTGAGTTGTTTAACATGTCCTTAATATTCGTTGCAGAACTGCTGACGCTGTCGGTAACTTTACTAGATGACTTAGATAATATATCCATAAAACCCATTTTATGGACTTGGCGTACCATTTTTACTTTTTTGAGAAAAATATAAAGTACAGTAAAGTAATATAGTATAAGTATATCTAATATATATTATGATTATGATTTATGATTTTCGGATTATACTCCCTTTTTGCTATATGGGATGTGGATTTTTCGAAGTTCATTCCCATGCGTTATGAATTCCCAAATCTCTACAATACATCATATGGAAATGATTCAGGCTCGCCTGATAAAATATAGTAAAGTATTTATAATATATATAAAGTAAAGTGCGGCTACTTGTCGTCTGTTCGAGAGCTAACCGACTGCTCGCAATCCGTTCAAGATTCACGCCGAGGCACGTACAACATGTGCCCTCTTCCGGCCACAACAGCGGGCGAAAAACCCGCGAAAAAAAGAGCACAAAGCGGACAGTCAGCTGCGAGCATTTTGTCACATTGTTACGCGCGATTCTTGTTTACCGGTTTGACCTCCGAGCAAAGCTCCGAGCGTGTAAGTCAAACGTTTTCAGCTCGACTCACTCTTCTCGCCGATATTCGCTAACAACACGCACGTGGTAATTATAACTAATAATTCCCTCATCGCCCTTCCGGCTACCCATTAATCGCGTTCAAAAACTTAATTCTTCCTATTATTTTTATCGAAATCCTTTCGTCGGCGTGCCGGCTAACCTCGGACGGATTTTTTGTCCACGCTCTTCTTGATTTTTCTCTCGATGTATTGAATTTCCGTGACGATTAAAATTCACAGGAATCATGAACGAAGTTACTTTGCCTCCCTCGCCGAACTGGTATTTGAGCAACATCCTGGCGTGCGCCCAGGACGGCACTGTCGCGTGGGGCGCCAGAAACTCCATAGTCGTCGCTCATCCCCAGGGGGACGGCAAGACCGTCAAGTACTCTCTCATCGACAAAGCGCACGCCGACAGAGTTACGTCTCTGGCTTTCTCACCCAAGTTCGGAAAAGATGGAAAGAATCTTATAGTTTCAGGAGGCGACGAGCACACAGTCAGAATATGGAACCTCAAGACTATGAGCCCAGTCTCTTCGCAAGCTTACATGGATGTGAGAATCTGTACTTTATTTTTATTTCGTGCCGTTTCCTGGGAATTTTGTAAAATGCAAAGAATTGCGAAAATATTTTATGAACAATTTTGGAAGATGTTTTTTACTTTCGGTGAAAGCTCGACTGATAATTCTGGCAAAAGTGTCGGGACGTACTTGAAGTATTGGGTAATGGCTTGGTACTTTGAGTACGCAGTTGAAGTACACAAGTACGTTTTAGTACTTCAAGTACTTTTTTTATGATTTTGATTTCTAAGTACAAATACTTTTTGATTAAACACTTGCGTTAGGGTGATTCGTAAATTGAACATTTTTGAATTTTCTGGGGTCAACCCCAGAAAACCTAAATTTACATAATTTTCCTCAACAGCCGAAAAAAGTGTACTCTTGTTTCAGCTGTTGAAGAGAATTAGGTAAGTAAAATGTTTTGTTCGTTCGTCGATAAAGACATTTTATACGCTAATTTTCTTTTTTAGTTCTTAAACAGAGACTCCTTTTTTGTTTTCCTTTTTTTAATGAAATTTTCTTATGGATTTTTTGAAAACCTTTTCGTTTTTTTATTTTAAAAGATTTATCTTAAAAAAACGGAAAGGCCGGGAAGTAACGCATTTAATTTTTTTTTATTCCATATTTTATGAAATTTGCTTAAAGTGCATATTTTTGTACTCGTTTTTAGACGAAGCAAAAAGTTGTCGGGGTCGATTGGAGCAAATGTAATCCGGATCTCGTTTGTTTCGTGAGTTCGGAAGGCCTGCTCATGTCCTGGACAGTTTCGTACAACGCCGGTCAACAATTTTCCCTGGGCAAGCTCACGGCGACTTGCCTGGCGTGTTCTCTTCACGATCCTAACATCGTGGCTGTTGGATCGAAAAATGGACTCGTATACATAGTCAACCTGCAAGGAAATGGATCTATTAACTACAAGCTCAGAGGACACGACGTTGAGATCACAAGTCTCTCTTGGTGTCCGACAGACGTTAATATTCTGAATGATTCGGGATCTCGAGATATGCTTCTCGCGTCCGGCGCTAAGGACAGGTAAAAGTAATTTATTTATTATTTTCGCAATGAAGTTATTTATTTTTTTCGGAAATTAATTTTGTTTCCTTATTTCGACGGGAAAAAAGTCTTTTAGCAAAAAAAAAATTATAGTCTTTTAGGTTTTACGTAAATAAAATAATTAGCGCTCTATAATTAACATCCTAAAGAGATTATTAAGTGTTCATCGGCTCTGACCAGTACGCATAGCATATCATAGATTTTACCAGTAATTTATCTTTATCTTATTACAGATCGGTGTTCATATGGCGAGCGGGCGGTGACGGCAGATGTCAGCTTGAGATCCCTGTACCGGTGAAACCGTTGGATTCTAATCAACATAGAGCAAAATTGGGCTCGTCTGCCGGAAACTGGACCGCCGTTTGCTGGGCCGAGCCCAAGCTACTTCTTGCCAGTTCGTCCTGGGGCGAATTGATCTCGTGGGACTTCACGATGGGAACGAAGAACAAGCCGATGTGCAAACTCGTGCACGCAAATCACGCCAGGGGATTGTTTTGCATCGCCAACGTGCCGTGCAAACTTCGTACCGAGGAAGAAAATTGGAGGGAATCTAAGCCGTACGTGTACTAAAAAATACTTAAAACTCTGGTTTTTAAACGGCCCAACTCTGGTCATTATAATATCTTATCTATAAGACTGAGAACTGAGGATTAAAATTTCAAAGAAAATTTTTAAAAAACCGAAGGGATAATTTGAAAAATAATTGATTTTTTTTCTACAGATTAATCGTATGGACGTTGGCTCAAGATCGTCAAGTCATTAGAAGTTCGGTAACGGCGGTCGAATGCAAAACTGAGTACAGCGTACCGACCCAAGGTGGTTACGTCTACTGCATGGCCGCCTGCCCTTTGGATACTTCGCGTATCGCCTTCGGCGTCGGAGATGCCGTGCTGAGGGTGTGGAACTTATCGGAACCGCACGAGACTTCGTTCGATGTTTCTACACTGTGGCAAAAAGTCATGGGAAAAGTTCGCTCGGTATGACGATTGTGAAACCTTTTATATTTTTTATTTTGCTAGTTCATCGATGTACTTCGTTAATTAAAAATCATTATAGATCGCTTGGCATCCGGAGAAGGAGAATTTACTGGCGTTCGGTACCGCTGAGGGACGAGTCGGCGTCTGGGACACGAATACGACTAAACCGCCGATTCTCCTTCGCCATTATCACAGACACACCGTCTATTCTCTCGGATGGGGACCAAATCCGGTCGACAAAAACTTCGCTCTCTACTCTTGCGGCGACGGCGAACTGGTTTACTACGTACCTGAGAAAGCTACCAAAGGTATCGCCTCGACACATTTGATTAAGCGCTTACGCCACAGTAAATGGGTAAAACGCATGCATATTTCGTGATTTTCTTTCTCGGGAAAATTACCCTTTGCCGATTAAATTTGTTTAGGGTGGAAGGAGGATATATTAAAGAACATGCGTTAACATTTTTCTGTTTGCAGAAACGAAGTCTGTGATAAAAAAGGATTGCACAGAGTTCGCCTGGAAGCCCGATTACTCGTGCGTAGCTCTCGGATTCGAGGACGGGTAAGCAGTCTCTTACACAAACGCAACAAACATTTCTATAAGCATCAAACAGTTGGATAATTTATCAACGTGAAATTACATTTTTGAGAAATTATGAACATCCAGAAAAAAAAATGGACACATTTATAGTAAAGAAAAATGTCGTTGCTGTCTCGACAATGCAATTTGCATAAATGATTTTGTTTTAAATATTCCATTGACTTGTTTCTTGTAATTATTTTTCAGGTCGATCTCCTTTTTGAATAGAGATCTGAAAGAAATTGGTCAACCGATCTACGCCTTGAAGAAGTCCGTGCAGTGTCTTGCTTGGCATCCGGAAAGCACGGCGACGGATTTGAATCTTTCGCCTCTCCGCAATTACTTGGCTACCGCGATAAACGCCACGACTATCACGATATTCGACTTGTCGGACTTGATCGACGGAATTGATAACTCGACGGAAAAGAGGGCCGAGGAAACGACCGCGGACAGTACAGTTACTCAGTACAAAGTTGTTGCGACTCTGTGCGGACATGCGGAGAAAGTCGTATCTCTAGCCTGGAGCTCGCATTTCAGCGGGCAGTTGGTATCCGGAAGCTACGACTGCACTGCTCAGGTAATTAATAAATAAATAATAAATTCACCAAACGCGTACTTTTTCTAACTTGATTCATAAGAAAGAAAATACATCAAAATAACGATTGCACTGCTGGAGCAATTAATACATGAATGCACGAAAAAATCAGCTGGCACGTAGAAAATAAAAAATTGGACAACTTTGCCTTGAACTTTGTCCATCTTGTTTCATATAAAAAAAAAGACATGCATATAACGATTGCACTGCTCAGGTAGTTTAATACACAAAAACTCGAAGAAATGAGCTTCCATGTAGAAAACAAAAACAATTTTTATCTTATTTTGTAAAATATATATATATATATATATATTTCACGAACTCGTCTTTTTCTAGGTCTGGAAGGTCGAGACGCAGGAGCTCATCGCAACATACACCGGCCACACGGCGCCCGTGCAGAGTTGCATGTGGAGTCCCTTGGATCCCGACTACATAATAACGGGCTCCGCGGACTTCACGATCCGCGTGTGGAAGGTCTCCGACCAGGAGGTGTGCATTCCAACCGAGAAATCCCAGACGAAGCGCGTGCGAACGAAGAAGAACAACAAAAACAAGAAAGCCGCGAAGTCGCTCGCGAGCGAAGCGTTCGAGGAATCGTCAGCCACACCCGCAAACCGGACAGAATCTTCGCTCTCGGAGTGCATGGCGGCTTGCGCGATCGAAGAATTCCCCCGAAGCACAGTCGTCCAAAAATCAAAGACCGATCGTCCGAAAAAATGTTCCTACCTATCGGCTTATTCGAAGCGCATGAACGACAAGTCCACTTACTTAAAATCCTTGAGAGGCTTCGTGAAAAATCTCGATTCCCAACCAGCACCCTCGAACGGAACCAGCGCCGAGATCGACGAAGATTCCGAAAAACCTCCCTCAATATTCGGCGCTCCGAGCGAAATATCGACGATTCTCGACCTGGAGATCTCGTCGCACATCGCGCAGGGCCAGCACCACGTGACCACGGAGATGTCGCTGTGGAACAACAGTCTGCGAAAGAATCTGCAGGAGGCCACGAGGGAGAAGAGGTTGAACGATTTTTTGGTCTCCCTGTCTTCGAGTCTGTCGATGAAGACCTGGCAAGAAACCTGCGAGGCTTACGCGACGCAACTCATATTCGACTCGAACCCCACAAAGGCAGTCTCCTATCTGCTGTGCATCCACAAGATTCACCGAGCGGTCGAGGTCTTTCTCGACCAGAAGATGTACCGAGAAGCCTACGTGCTCGCCCGATGCAAGCTCGACGCCGAGGACGAAATTTTTTCCAAGATCCTCCAAGACTGGGCTAGCAACGCGGCTCGCGAGGGATGCTTCGAGGACGCTACGCAGTGTTACGCGAAGCTCGGGGATTTGTCGAAAGCCGCGAAATTCCTCGGTCGAAGAAGGGACGCGGAGAGCTTGGAGATCGCGGCGGAGATGGGAGCGTTGTCGGGCGAGCCGGGGCTGAGCGAGTCGCTGGCCGAGCAGGCGCTCGTCGCGGCTCTTCAAGGCGCCGACTGCGCGAGGGCTCGCCGATTGATCGAGAAATTCTCTCACCTCCGCTACCGGGAAGTTCAGATCGAAGTTTTCGAGGAAATGAAGAGAGCGCTCGAGGATTCCGGCGGAGTTTCCGGGACGTTGGAGTGGTTGGAGGGAGGAACTGAGTACGGAATGCTGGAGACATTGCGGGAAAGATGCGAGAAATTTTCGTCTCACTACGGGCGTTTGTCGCAGAATCCGGACGGCAGGGCTCCGGAAAACCTGGCGGCGCTCTGGGTGAACGTGAGTCATGAATTGGCGATAGCGGTGATCGCTCCTACGCCGGAGAAGCGGATGGCGCACGTCGTCAGCGCCGTTGGAGCGGTTTCGCAGTACAAGGTCGTTCATCCAAAAAAATCGACGGAAAAATCGGAGGGTCTGTTGATACGCGTTCTCAGGGCACTGGACCCGAAGAGCCCGTTGGACGAGGATAGTCTGTACGCGAGGAACGACCTTGCCACGTACAAAAGCTTGAGGGCTTTCTTGTGTCACGGTCTGCTCAACTGGCTCAACGATAGCGGAGCAAAGGCAACAGCGAGCTTGGATAATGTCGTTGGGCTGGTGGAGAAATTGCTGAAGGACGCGATCGACAGGCAGACCGTGAAATACTGGACCGCGACGAGCGAAATGAACAAACTTGAAGCGTCGCTCGCCTCGGCGCTAGGTAGGAATTTTTCTATTGGAGATACAAGCATTTATTGTTATATTTCAAAGCTGGGGAGGACGTGAAGTACTAGATACTTGTTTTGTACTTCGCGTACGGACTTAAAGTAGAAAAGTACTTTTTAGTACTTCAAGTGCTTTTTTACCATTTCAAGTACTACATACGAGTACTTTTTCAGTACACTTTCGCATTACGGATACTCGATGAGTCGTATGACATCATGTTTCTATTAATATATAATTATCAATTAAAAATTTTTTTTTTAATTGCATAAAAATACGCATAACGCTTTTCGTTTTTTTATGATATTTCTGTATGAATTATTTAAAAAATGAAAAACAGTGAATAATACATTAAAAATAGCTTCAAAAGGACAAATTACGAAAATTTCAGTTAACGATTTTTTATAATGAGAAAGCCAAGTGCAAATTGCTTTACACATTTTCTTGTGAACTCCTACATAATGTTTAACGCAACAACCCTAATTGCGAAAAGTACTTGGAAAAATACTTCAAATACTTGTGATACTTTGTACTTGAAGTATTTTTTGCTACTTTGCCCAGCTTCGTAATATATTATATTTGTGTTATAAAAAAAAAAATAGTGTAATCGTATTGACGCAGGAAATTCACAAAAAATCGAAGACGAAGGAGAAGCAAAGGAAGACAATACGGCCCTCCTCGAGCAGTTGGATCGGATTCGAAGCGAGAAGAAGCGATTCGTCGACGAGCGCGTTTGCGCCCCCAGTCCGATACTTCTGTACAGCAAAGCAGCGGAATTGCAGAGTGTCCTGCCGAAGGGGAGCCTTAAAGATAATTTCGCAAAGATCCTGTTGGATACTTGGAGCGAAGCGATATCATAAGTGTCCCGGCTGGCCCGTGACTTTAAATACTTTACAGACGAAAATAGAGTGTTAACAAAGCTCGAGCCTCAGGCGTACGAAGCTCGAGCATACTTTTCATACGAAACTTTTTTTTCTTGTTATATTACGAAAACATGTTATCATTTTTTTCCACTTGTATCATAAAGATCAGTAAAATTTCATCGCATTACTAAATAGTTCGTCGAATTATTTAACTCGCCAGAACAAGAGTTTTCTGTCGCTGCCAACGTCATTTTGCATAACAAATGTATTTATTTATCGGTAACTATCGACGCGATTACACTTTCTACTTTTTACGTTATTTTATAACGAAATGTGATCTCGCCCATGCCAAATCGTGTATTTTCAAATCGCCGAATCTTCCGTTCCCGTTATTTCGAGAAAAATTGTAAATCGTGTGCGACGATTCCAATCTGAAAAATTCCTAACTGTCTTGCCCTCGTGCAGGCTTCACTTCACCTTAAAGCCTCAGGAGTAAAGAAATTCAAGCGTATTTTTCTTACGAAACTTTTTTTTATATTACGAAACATCTTATAATTTTTTTTCCACCTGCATAATAAAGATCCGTACAATTCCACCGCATTGATACATAGTTCGTCGAGTTATTTAGCGTTCACTCGCCAAAACAAGAGTTCTCTATCGCTGCCGGCGCACAGATAAGGTAGTTTGTGATGCCACGACATGCCGCCTACGAGTTGCACTTTGCCGCACAGAACGACCTGTTTAGTTCGCAAGTTCGTTACCTTGATGAGATTGTCGGGTCGGCCGATGCTGGCCACGAGATTTTCATTGCTGACGGAGAACCTCACGGTCAGGCCACCCTCCACGTGAAGGTTCCGACTCTCCGTCGGTCTGCTGGGTCTCGAGACGTCCCAGAGAAGCAATTCGCCGGCGGCCAAACATGCGACTCTCAATGGATTCGGTCCCCAATCCGCGGAGGTCAGAGGAACGGCTCCGGCGTCCAGAGACATTATCGCCTGTTGGCTTCGCACGTTGTACATGTGTATCAAACCGTTCTTCTCCGCCACCAACAATTTGCCGGACTCCTCGTTGTGCCAGCACACACTCATTCCCGGCGATGTGAGGTGAAAACTCGTTACGTACTTCTGATCCTCCTTCACCGACCAGAGCTTGCAGGTGTGATCGTCCGAGACCGAGGCCAAAAGATCACCCTCCGACTCGTACGATATGGCATTCACGTAATCTCGGTGACCATCCAGTACCTGCAGGGATAAAAAAGAATTAACGTTTATAAAATATATAGAATTTTTTACTGTGCAGTTTTTTCGGTTAAAAAAAATTGCGAACAACTCTTAGGTCAGCTTCACGCGGGGGCCGATAGTAACTATAATCCATTCTTAGATAATTGTTCTTCGATTCGCCTTCATCAGTATTCATCTTACCGACTATAGAAACTATGGAACTAAATCTTTCAAATATTAATATATCTTTAAATATTAATATATAAAAAAATTGTGGAACCATCATCATTTTTTACCCATACGAATCAGTAGTTTTTCTCATTATCAAATTATGCAGAATTGCGCTCGTAAAATTCAATATTTATGCAAGCTGTCTTGAGTTACAAAATTATTGATACTCTGTGGTTTTCTCGGTGCAGAAAAAAATCGGTAAAAACTTTTACATCAGCTTTACTGTCTATAATATATATATTATAACTTTAGTACTATTATTATTTCTTGGCAATGAGAACATTATAACTTTCTTATACCAGCATCGAGACCTTTTCAGAGACATAAGTAGTTTGTTGGAATAAGAGTTTGAAGATCTTAAAGATAGTCGAATCTAAGCAAATAATAGTACAGAAATCCATAAACAAGCTGGCTAATTTTAAGCCAAGCAAACGATCTTCGCCGGCTAATATTTAGCCAGACACACCATCTTAGCCGGCTAAACAATAATGCCCCTTAACCGAATAAGATTCTGTAGCTGGCCAAGACGGCTCAACTGTACAGCCTTATTCCTGGCATGGTCTATCGTGCTATAAAGAAATTGATGTCTTTAAAGAAATTTCACCAAAGAACTCCAGTGCACGGTTCATTCATACCTCATACTCATTGATATCGTTAAGATTGCTGCTGTAAAGTTGTATCTTAAAATCAGCTCCGGCAATGCAGAAAGACACAATTTTTGGGACAACACTGAGCGACGTGTCCGGACTCCACGCTATAGCGTGCACTCTCGTATCGTGGTGGAATGTTCTGATGGGTACGTAAGAAATATCGTCCACCATCTCGTCTTCATCCTACACAAAAAAAGAATATCAATAGTAATAAAAAAATAAACCAAAAACCTTTAAAAAAAAACTTGAAATTTGATAATTAACAAAAAACCTGAAACTTGATCGTCCCAACGACGATTTCTTCAGCGAACGCGATGCATATGAGATGTTGGGACCATTCGAAAGGTGACAATTCGACGCAGTGTATCTGGTCCGAAAAGCTCAGTTTCGTTGTCGGTTGACTGACAAGTGCTTCGTCCATTATCTTTCTATTTGTTTTCGAATCGAAAAACTTTTCCGACAGTCGCACTTTCTGCCGCGAGTGTTCTTTTCACCGTCCCGACGAAAAATTCCGAACCGGCATAACCCCAACGCGCGACGGTTAAGGTCGTCAAAGCGACGTTACGAACAGTGCGAAAACAAAATTTGTTTTCGTCCCGAAGCGATATCGACGCCACGTGCGACTTCACCGTGCTCCGTTTTTCGATCACACCCAACTAACAAGCTTTGTACAAACAGTTAAAAAACAACAACACAGGAAATAGAACAAAAAAAAAACAATGCACAATAACAACGATAGTGAGGGTAAAAAATCTTGCTCGAAGTGCGTGAAACAATACAAATACACAGGTGCAAGTGCTGGCGAGCTTTGAAGTGCTAGAAGCGCAGAGAGCGCCACTTTCTCGGGTGAGAGATTTCGCTCGTACCGACAGCGGTGGAAAGGCGGTGGTGTACGACTTCGGTGGTCCACACAGTCAAGCTGAATTGTTCGCGGTCAGTACTTGGATGGGCGACCGCTCAGTCGTGCACTAACTGGCGGGTGTTCGGGCAAACGCCCTTTTCTCCAAAACTCGGTTTTCTACAATCCCAATCATCCACATCACTATCTGTACACGCACGATCATAAGGGCGTATCTCATATACTTGTATGCAGAAAATACGCCCTTACGATTTTAGTCATGCCGTATGTAAACACACTTTTTTAGTTTTTTTTTAGTTGCAATCGTGATTGAATCCTCGGAAGTAGAAAAATCCTTCGCCAACTTAAGTTCGCAACTCAAAGTTTTGTTTTGTTTGTATAATCTAAGGAGCATTATTTAAAGTGTCTGTGGCGGGCAGAAACGAACATACCGATACAGTATGTCTCCATTAAACGAACATACCGACAGAGTTCGTCGGTGTTCAAGGAATGCACCGACTTCACCGCGCTCCTTTCTTCGATTTCACCTAAAACCTACAGATTTATACAATCGGTAAAAAAAAAATACAAAAAATCCTAAATAAACAATGTCCAATAACGACAGTGAAGATAAAAAACTTGCGCGCAGCGCGTGAAACATAAAAAAATGCGCGAGTGCATTCCCGGCGACCGGAGAGGCGAGGGAATATTTTGAAGTGTTAGAAGCGCCGTGAGGGCGCCACTGGCTCGGCTGAGAGATATCTCTCGTGTGTATCGCGTACGCGATCGTCCAACGTGCCGCACATCTCACAAAAGCGAGCTCACTCGGGTAAATCCTCACGGTTAATATCTATTTCCTATGTTAAATCTTAACGCGTTTAACGTGTGCACGCGCCGAATGTGAAACAATAGGCTCGTCATGCGTCCGGTAACGATTGACACTGTTGATAGAGCGTCGGGAAGTTTTTTTTTTTTTTTTTTCTTTCCCAGGTGTTCGTTAAAATATTGTGAAGACTTTTTAATTTTTTCGGGGCACGAGAAGAGTCGCTCGTTTGCTGTCACAAGGCATGGTCGGCGTGCACGGGCGGCCCGACGAGCTCGCCCGGCTCTCCTCGTGTCGCCGCGCCGAATCGCGGGGGACGAAAATTTCGGCATCGCGTAACCCGCTTAAATCCGCCGAACGGAGGGACGATATTTCGATGACGAAATTCGCCACGTTGTTTACGCAGGATGTCACTGAAGATCGCACGACACTCGCCGATCGCACCAAAGTTCGGTCACGATCGAACGATATGTTTACCCGAAAAACGGGAAAAAAATTAACGCTCCGAAAATTTGTCTACACGTCGCGGTCCCACGCGAAGTCGACGGAGCTCGAGTTTCATTTGTTTTCACGCTGATGCTCAAATTTTTCGCATATATTTTCTGGGCAATGCAAAATTTCGAGGCACATGTTTTCTCGCGATTGTAGAAATTCAATGCACGTGTTTTCTCGTGATTGCAAAAATTCAATGCACGTGTTTTCTCGCGACAGCAAAAATTCTTCGCACATATTTTGAAACCAAACACGCAGCCCCGAATGTGAAAACATTTTGCAGTATAAAAAAATTCTTCGCACACGTTTTTTGACAAATGTAAACGGTGCACATGTTATCTCACGAATACAAAAATTCATTCACATACTTTCTCGTAAATGCAACAATTCATGCACCGATTTTCTCGCAAATGGAAAAAGTCATTGCTCATACTTTTGCACCGGACACGGGGCTCGGAATGTGAAAAAAAATTTCAGTTTAAAAAAATGCATCATTATATTTTATCACAGATGTAAAAATTCATTTATATATTTTCTCAGAAATACAAAAATGTATCGCGCAAATTTTCTAGCAAATGTAAATATTCATGCACATGTTTTCTCGCAAATGCAAAAATTCATCCACATATAATCTCGCAAATGCAAAAATTCATGCATACATAATCTCGCAAATGTAAAAATTCATGCATATATTTTATCGCAAATGAAAAAGTTCATGCTCATATTTTCTTGCAAATGCAAAAATTCCTTGCAAACACAAAAACACATTTTCTCGCAAATGCAAGAATCCAACGCATTCATTGCACATTTTTTCTCACCAGACACCCTGCTCCGAAAGTGAAAAAATTGTCCAGAACCCAAAACAAAAAACTACAAAAACAACCGCAAAATAGATCTCTCTCGAAAAAAACGTAAAAATAAATATATTAATGTACGATTTATTTGTCCAAAAATAAAAATTTTTTAGTAAAAAATTTAATTTCTTAAAAAAAAAAAAAAACAAAATTAAATACCTAAAAAAGAAAGAAAATGTATAATCTGTTTCCGATCTGTGACGAAATTTGGCTGACGGAATAAAAAAATTTGCAGGGTAACGACGCAGGGATGGAGTTCGGGGTGGGCGACGTCGCCCAGATATCGGCGGAGCTCGCGAGAGTGGTTGAGGTGATGATGTCCCCGGACGTGCCGCACCAGCAGCGCCTCGACGTCTACAACGCCTGCGAGAGATTCAAGGAGACCTCGCCGTTGTGCGCCCAGTGCGGCCTCTACCTGGCCCAAAAATCGCCGGACAGGAGTTCGGTCGTGAGGCACTTCGGGCTTCAGCTTATGGAGCACTGCATAAAGTATCGCTGGACGCAGATATCGCAGACGGAAAAGATTTTCATAAAGGAGAACGCGATGAAGTTGCTGCAGGAGGGAACGGATCCTCACTCGCAGGCGGAGACTCACATAAAGGACGCCCTGTCGAGAGTCGTGGTGGAGATGATAAAACGCGAGTGGCCGCAGCAGTGGCCGACACTGCTGGCCGAGCTCAGTCAGGCGTGCACGAGGGGCGAGTCCCAGACGGAAGTCGTTCTCCTCGTTTTCCTGAGGCTGGTCGAGGACGTCGCGCTCCTGCAGACTCTCGAGTCCAATCAGAGACGAAAGGACATCTACCAGGCTCTGACCACTAACATGGCAGAGATATTCGCCTTTTTCCTCCGATTAATGGAACAGCATTTCTCGGAATTTCAAAAACAGAGCGCCCTCGGTAACGCGACCGAGGCTGCGACCCACAGCAAAGTCGTACAGGCGAGTGGAATTTGTTTACTCGGGGGAAAGCCATTTATTTATTTATTTATTTATTTAATTATTTATTTATCGATTTATTTATTTATTTTACGGGATGAACCCTTTTACTACGTGCAGTAATAAAATACATCAGTAAATCAGTAAATTATGAAAGTCTCTCTACAATTAGAATAATCAACATTAATAATTAACACCGATTATTTGTCTTTGGTTGCCCGATTATTCAGAGATAAAAGTCATTCAAAGATAAAAATTAGCCGCCCAACAACTGCTTTAAACTCACCTACCGACAGTCCGAAATTAACAATTTTGAACTATTTTGCAACGTTGTGATCAAATCTGTAATGCGTTATGAAATTTGTAGAAGCGCCGATAGTCTGAAGTTTTATGTAAAGTATCGGTGCAAAGCAACCTCAATCATTTCAATCGAGACTGGTAGTTTCGGTGGGACACAAGAATTTTACATTTTCTGGTTGATTTTTCTGTTCAATGAATTTCGGCGTAACGACTTATCAGGAATGAATAATTGCTTTTTTGGGGCGAAAATATTGTAATTTGGTAGCGAGTAGAAAAATCTACGAAAATCGTATCGAGATGAAATCTGAGAGTACACAGCGAAAAAGCCATTACTTAAAGTCCTGTGTACCGCGCGTTCGCACCTAAAACACAAGAAAAAAAAAATGTCTCACTATACAAATTTGCGAGTCTCACCGTCAGGCTCAAGGTTCGGCTCGAGACGAGGCCAATATTTTTGCAATGTACAGAATGCCGCGAAATGTTTTAATATCCATTTAAATTTATACTATATTCTCCTCAAATCTGACTCGTAAATTCTGTTTTCCCAGGTGGTCCTCCTGACGCTCACCGGTTTCGTCGAGTGGGTCTCGATAAACCACATAATGGCCGAGGAGGGTCGCCTCCTGCAGATCCTGTGTCTGCTCCTCGGCGACCCGACCTTCCAGTGTCCAGCGGCCGAGTGTCTCCTGCAGGTGGTGAATCGCAAGGGCAAGGCGGAGGACAGAAAGCAGCTGATGATACTTTTCACCGAGGAGGCACTGCGGTGCATCTACGCCTCGGCGGTGGCGCCGGGTCCGCACTCGGGTCCCCACGAGCTTCACGAAAACCACTATCTCTTCCTGAAGAAGCTCACCCAGGTGCTGACGGGAATGGCGACGCAGCTGTGCACGCTCTGGGGAAAGGACGACACGACGAACATCCGACCGAATCACTTCAACCTCTTTCTCGACGCAGTCCTCACGTTCACGATGCACTCGAGTCTGACTCTGACTCACCTCTCGAACGCCATATGGGTGATGCTCTTCAAGCACGAGCAGATAAAGACCGACGCTCTTCTGCTGACTTACGTGCCGAAGTACATCGAGAGCACGGCGCCGAAGCTGATAAAAGTAGCTTATCCGAACGGTCGTCACTCGAACGGGACGACGGCCTACTGCCTTACGGACTATGACTCCGAGGAGGAGTTCGCGGTGTTTCTTCACCGTCTGCGGATGGACCTTCTCGAGGGTTTTCGTCATGCGACGATGGTGGCGCCGCTGGTGACTTTCGCCTACGTCCAGCAATGGCTCACCGCGAAGATCACGAAGGGCATGGCGAATCTTCGTTACAAGAGCGACCCGAACGATCCCGAGTACCTCGAGTGGGAGGCCCTGGCGAACGCCCTCGACTCGGTAGTCTCGCGAATCCTCCTGGTGAGCGAGCGGCCGAGCGTTCAGAACGGGCTGCAGCTTCTCGAGCTCTGCCTCGGCTACTCGCCCGAGGATCCGTGGCTGCTCTCGACGCTGCTGTCGTGCATCAGCGCCCTCTTCGTTTTTCTCTCGATGTCGACGGGCTCGATGGCGATGCCCGGCGTCGCGATTCTGCCGAGAGTGCTCGAGAAAATATTCGCCGCGCTCGTCTTCGAGGCGCCCGGCGAGACGAAGGATTCGCGCTCGAAGGCGACGAAGAACGTTCGACGCCACGCGGCGAGTCTGATGGTGAAGATCGGGCTCAAGTATCCGCTGCTGCTGCTTCCGGTCTTCGAGCAGATACACACGACGGTGCGCGGTTTGATACGCGAGCCGAGTCAGCTCTCGAGAATGGAGAGCGTCATTCTTTACGAGGCGCTGTTGCTGATATCCAATCATTTCTGCGACTACGAGAGGCAAACGCGTTTCGTCGCGGAGGTCATCGGCGCGGGATCGTCGCAGTTCATGGCGCTCGGACTGGAGGCTTTCAAGGGACCCATCGAGCTCATCAGATTCGTGGGACTGGACAGAGCGCCGGTCGACGCCAGCCAGGAAGATCCCGCGGCCGCCAATCGATCGGACCTCATGTTCTGCGTCTCGACGGTCTTGAGCGTCGTCAAGCGATGCTCCATTCCGGAAGATCCCGATCGAGCCGCGCGCGGAGGATTCGTCGCCGCCATCAGCGAAAGCGGCAATCCCGTCTACAGAAATCCTGCCGCACCCCACGTCATACCCGTGTTGCCGACCCTCTTCGCGCTCGTCAGGGCGATGAACGCTCTCTTCACTCCGGCCGCTCTTGCGTCCGTTTCCGAAGTACGTTTTTGCCTTTTTTTTAACGATCATTTTTTTTACAAACGGAATTTATTTAACCGTGTTGTTCGTAATTCATTCGTTTTTTTCCAGAGAAATATTTTAAATGTTCTCTGTCACGTCCACTTCCGGTTTAAAAATAGCATTTTTCGACCTGACGTGACGTCATGCCGGAAATACGTCACTTCCGGTTTGACAATCTCATTTTTCGACCGGAAGTGACGTATTTTCGTACCGAAAATACATCACTTCCGGTCGGTAAATGAGATTTACGATTCATTATAATTCATTTGTTTCGTTCTCATTTTTGCAGGGTTACAGGAACGCTCATGGGCTTCTGGAATCGGAGAAGGCGAATCTGCTGGGTCTGAGTACGGGTAACGGTGGTGACA
>JAPYZC010001026.1:0-23551 GCA_030522665.1 Ichneumoninae sp. A BG-2022a
TTACAAATATTCATTTTGTTATTATTATCTGACAATAGAATTTTTTACTAACTTTCCTGCGCATTCTAACAAAGCATGTTCGCCATATGCATCTCTTTTATCTTCTTGTAGTTCCCTCTAGCCCCGCACACGTACGATAAAAATGTTTGCACGTAGTCGAGGTTAGAACTATTAATTTTTTATCTTTATCTAACAGATATTTTTTTTTACTAATTTTCCTGTGCATTTTAACAACGCATGTTTGCCATATGCACCTCTCTCTATCTTTTTTTATAGTGTCCTTTAAACCGGCAAACGTACTATAAACAACATGTGCACGTAGCCGAGTTTACAAATATTCATTTTGTTATTATTATCTAACAATACAATTTTTTTACTAACTTTTTCCTGCGCATTCTAACAAAGCATGTTCGCCATATGCATCTCTTTTTATCTTTTTGTAGTTCCCTCTAATCCCGCATACGTGCGATAAAAATGCAAGCACGTAGTCGAGGTTAGAAATATTAATTTTTTTTATTATTATCTAACAATATAATGTTTTAATTTAACTGACCTTCCTGCGCATTCTAACAAAGCATCTTTGCCATATGCACCTCTTTCTATTGTTTTCCGTAGTATCCTCTAATCCCCCAAACGTACTATGAAAACATGTCCACGTACTCGAGGCTAAAAAAATTAATTTTTCCTTATCATCTAACAATCTAATTATTTTACTAATTTTCCCGCGCGTTCTAACAAAGCACCTTTGCCGTTGCATCTCTTTTTATCGTTTTCAAAAATCTGTCCTGTAATCCCACACCCGCAGTATAAAACATGGTGGCCGCGGTCAGGGAAAACCGGGAAAAGTCCGGGAAATAAAATCTTGGTCAGAGAATCAGGGAAATGTCAGGGAATTTCAAAATTGGTCAGGGAAGAAGTAAATTGTCGCCGAACCTTTTATAAATAAATAAGAAGTACATAGAAGGGAGCCTAAATGTTAATATAATAATTAGGAATTTTCATTTGCGTTATTAATTTTTTCGATTATAAGTCGTTAGAAGTTTGATCAGGGCAAATTTTTAATTGGTGAGTGAAAAGTCAGGGAATTTTTTTCCGGCGAAAAAACGGCCACCATGTAAAAGTATGCTCGCGGCTTAGAAATACTTTATCTATTTTTACCTATCGATAGATTTTTCCCTGCGCGTTTTCCTCCACGTTCAGTCGAAGCGCCCATCACTCTCGTCTCCATCCTTTACCGCGTTTCGTAGTGTGTTTGCGAGCGGCCGAGGGTAGGTAAACGGTACTCAACGGTAGCCGCCGGGACGGCACGGAGCACAGATCACGGGAGGAGAAAAAAATCCTGAGTAGTACAGTTATTGTTCGGGACGAACTAATTCACTGTGTTTAACTAGGAGTCCTCTGTCAACCGAAGCGTCCACGGTAGCCGGACGAACGAGGCAGCAGACTCCACAAACTTCCCCGCATATTTCCGAAAGCTGTGTTTGATGTTTATTTGGAGCAAACAGTACTAATTGAACGCTAATGAATATTCTTGTGGTATTAGCAGGGTTCAGGCGCCACCGGTGGCTCGTAGGAATTTTTTTTTCGTCTATCCAGAACAGCTGGCATTCGCGCGATCGATTGTCAAAAAAAATGTAGCGAATATCATTCCGTCGGTACTCGAAGCGTTCAACAGAAGCGAGCCTTCCGTCGTGTGCAAATCCGAATCGTACTTCGTCGTCGATAAATCGTCAAAATAAAAAAAAAAAATTAATCTCGCGACTCGTAGTTTCCTATCGTAATCACGGGTACATTATTATTATTATTACCAAGGTAAAAGGAGGGTATCGGGAGGTACAAGATAGGTATCGAAAGTTCAGGATTTTAGGGTTCCGACGTAGCTCAAACAAGTCGGTATGAGTGTGGGTGTAGAAAAAGTGGCGAAGGTGAATTGTATTTGAAAGCGCGGACTGAGACCTGGATTAACAGTCGGTCTCAACTGGGCAGTTGAACAGGCAAGTCTGCATTTTTTTTCGAACCATAGAATAACTTTGTCACTTATAGTCTATAAATAATTACTTTATGATTTTTCAGGTACGTTATTCGATGCGGATCAACGATTGGATTGAACGGGTCGCGTAGGAAATTCAACGGTGGTGAATGTGAAAAAGTGGTGAAAGTGAATAGATTTAAGCGTTGACTGAAGCCTGGATCATCAGTCGGATTCAACGGAGCTTAAGCAGCAAATTCAAGCAGGCAAGTCTCAATTTTTATCGATTCACAGAATAATCTTGCTTGTCCCTTACAGTCTATAAATTATTACTTTATGTATTTTTCAGGTACGTGATTCAAGCCGGATCAGCAATTGGATTGAACGGGTCGCGTGTGAAATTCGATGCTCTCCGGAAGCGAATTTTTAAACGATAGATAATGCTGCAATTATCGTTGGTTCGGAAAGGACAATTTTTTTTGATGAACGGCTTTGCATTTAAACCGGGCTAGAGCGGAGTCGGCTTCACCGGACTGTGCAACAAACTTCAGCCGGTGAGTTTGAGATTTTCAAACTTCATACGCTAAAGTCTTTGAGGATATACCTACATTGTTGCATCGCTGACGAGATCGAGCCGAGCACATTCAACGCGATTGTTTATTGATTAATCCCCGACAATGTGGTGCTGGGTCGACGATAATAGCACTTTGTTGCTGATATAGACGGCTCGCTCGAGATTTATTAACGCTTGATGAATTAGAATCAATGCAGAGGCTCACACAGTATATAAACCGTTTTGTATGTAACGAGCCATCGCGTTTGTGTAATCTGCGCTAGTTACTGGCATCTCTCTTCGAGTAGCGGCTAATCGGTCGTTTCAGCATCAAAGGTCATCGCGATCGCGTGGCGAACCACAGTTTCGTCGAATATGTTAATTTCGGCGATTGATCGTTTCCCTTCACGCTCGACGCAGCGATAACGGTTACGGAAAAGTTACTCCATATACTATTTTTTTTTTTCATATATATATTTTGTTTTTCACTAAAATTTATTTGAAGACAACATTTGTTGTCTATGCAGTAAGTAAACATGACAATCTTAATGGCAGGGATTAGTTCGAATTTCTCACCTAGCACGATCGGATCCATCAAAAGGCCGGAAAGGCAGCCGTCGGCTATTCTCAACGTTAGCTGCGTGTTTGCAACTTTTTTTTATTCCTTCTCGTAAAGAATTCAAGAGAAAAAAAAAACGTAAGAACGAAATATCGTTTCGTCGACGACGCGATTAATTGTCACCTCTTCTTATCGAGCACAATCATCAATTAAAAATCACTGTCGCAATAATGTCGACAATTCATGAACACAGTTTACACGCAGCTCGGCGCGCCTCCCCCTCGTCGTTGTGTCAAATGTCAGAACGACGATACTTGATCGAAAGAAAATAAATAAAAAATAATGACACTCGTCGACGAAGTGAAAAAATAAAATAAACAAACAATTACAGTGAAAAAAAAAAATGTTTCACGCGGACACGGTCACTGGTACACAGCTCGCCCTTCACTGCCTCACTGACTGAGACGACAGATTTACCAGAGCAGAAATAAGAAATCTCGGAACGCTCGTGAGCGCCTCGGTCCTCTTTTGCGGTCCTCGCTCTGTGTTACGCCTCGCGTCCCGGAGAGACCGGGAGAAGGGTGCCGGTGCGTGCTCGCGCACACAAGCTCGAACCGAGACGTACGTTAAAATCATGCTCCTCCCACTGGAAACACACAGCGATCTCCCACCCACGATTCGCTCCCAACAACAGAGAATTCCCAAACTCCGTTAAACCACCGAATTAACTCAAAAAAAAATCCCAAAATTTCATCTTTTCCCAAAAAAAAAAAAAAAATAATTCATCCCAGTTTAACAATAGATATTGGAGCGAAGAACTCCGCCGAAAACGGAGCTTCAAGCTCCTCCCTCGTAAAATCACGGTTTCCCTCTCCACTCTCTTTCTCTCTCTCGCATGCACATTCTTATTTGCCGCTTCGCGTTCGAGACAGTAAAATCCCGACGAGAACTCCGTCGCCTCCGCTCCGAAGCGTAGGTGGTGTGCGGCCAAAGGTAATTCCATTGGCTGCTCGGAGCAGCAATCACTGTCGCGTGGGTGTTCGCCAAGGTGTTTGAGGACACGAGCGCGCGCGCACAGACAAAAGGTGTATTTCGAGCGGGAAATTTGAGGCGTGTACCACGATGGCAAAGAGGCGGAGTTCACGATCTCACGGTCCATTGGGACGAGCACAAACCGTGCTTGCAGAACCCTGAGAACGCCCACTTCTGCTCCGTTTCGCTGGCGCTCGCACAGACTCGAGAGTTGGTAGGGGATATTTTCACATTGCCTACCTGTGTGCAGAGCGTGTGCACCTGTTGCCAAGGGGAAAAGGGACGAAAGCGCCTCTGACGATTACGTATTTTTCTTATTTATTTTTTTTACATTTTTTTTACATTTTTTTCAGTTTTTTTTCCTGTCTTCCTCTCTTTCACCGAGAGGTTCCTAACGAAGCGGATCCTTCCTGCGGGCTCGTGTGTCTCTTCACGCTTCGACAACAATTGGCTCGACGTCGTCGCGACGACGACGACCGAGCCCGACATACACACACCGGAGTAAATGTTTCTACGAACGTTTAGTAAAATTATCATAGAATTGGCATAGACGCATTGTTCGCTGCTCCACAGTGGCCGGGATGCTGAGCTGATTTACATGCCGCTGGGCGCGGCCGTCTCAACACTTCGCGGTTCATTAACTTAATATGCATTAAAGTGAGAACCGTGCGATTGTAACTGTAATCAATAACACTCGCGGGTTTAACGAGAATACATGAGCGCGGAAGAAATTCGACACGGTTTTTGATGTAGCGTGAGATTTATATTTTCGTCGAGAATTAAATGTCAGTCGCGATTTTTCTTACCTTATTTTTAATGGTTGTTTGAAAAAAAAATTGTGAAAGGTCAGATATAATTTTGCGATGACGATTGATTATCGGTAATTTTTAACCGCGAGGACAATTTTTTGTAGCGAAACTAGACTGTTGTCTGGACTTTGAAATACGTTTTAAATTAATCAGGCGAAAGATTTATTGTAGGTTGGTGCATTGTCGGGTCCGGTTGATACGCTCGACTTATCAACGACTGGGTCATCCACCTGAACGATTAATCTCTCTCGGTGAACAGAACAACGCGAGACTTATAGATAATCGTGGTACAGTCGAGGTGCATAAAAGCGTCGGAGCTCCCCGGGGGGGTTCCTCTAGTGAGAAATGGTTTATGGGATATTGGGTATGAAATGAGCAAAGGACGTTTCACACCGCGAAGCAGGGAATTATCTGGCTTGAAGCCCAAAATTCTAAATTTACGTTGACGCGGTGAGAGCCGCGCACGAGCGGTCACGTTATAACCACATGCGGGTGAGATGGGTGCGTGGAGATGTACTCACGCACGTAAAGGGGCGTGGCCTGCGTGGCGCGGCTTCTCGCAAGTTCAATTTTCCAAGAATCGAGGCCCCGTAGGATGGACAGGAAAGGGGTAAAAGTCACGCGAAGAAGTCTACGGCTAATCTCATATTCGACTGAATATCGAAACTCATTGTTTAACGCGGGAAACGACGGATTTTTTTTACTTTATTAAAAAACGGTAGAACACAAAATAGTTGATCCTCGTTTAACAAATTGGTCAAAATTAACTCCGTAAAAAAGAAAAATTCGACCGGAAGTGACGTCATACCCAAAATACGTCATTTCACAGTAACTTATTTCCGGTATGACGTCCCATCCGGTCGAAAAATGAGACTTTTAAAGCGGAAGTGACGGATTTCTGGTATGACGCCACTTCCGTTCAAAAAGTGAAATATGCAAACGGGAAGTGACGTATTTTCGCTATGACATTACTTCCGGTCGAAAAATTAGATTTTACAACGTAAAGGGACATATTTTTCCTGTATGATATCACTTCCGGTTGAAAAATGAGATTTTCGAACAGGAAGTGATGAATTTTCGATACGATATCACTTCCGGTCGAAAAATGAGATTTTCGAACCGTAAGTGACGTATTTCCGGTAAATCTTCGGAAGCATAAATTTCCGGTCTCTGAATTCCATACACGATAGAGAGGGCGCAAAGCGCCCGAGCCACAACAACCTGCTAGTTCAACAATAAAATACCCAGCGACAGAACATAAGCTTTCGGTGCGTTTTGCGGATTGTTAGTTTTCCGCGGGGTTACCCTGCCCGTTCGAGGCTTCGTTTAGCACGTAATATAACGCTGCCAGATAGCTATTTATACGAATGCAAACGCATTACACGTATTCGCATAGACGACACCGATGTCAGTGTGTACGTGTATTAGTTCACATTCGTGTGTACCCAGGATCGTAAATTTACACAAGCGAAATTCGTGGATGCGGGAACGGGTTGACTCTCTTAGCTTCATCCTCTTCTGTCTCTTCGCGTATGCGAGTGAGCATCGTTGTGGTGGAGCCGCTGCACCGCACGCACGCGAGACATTCGGAACCTATAAGCGCGCAAATGCAAGATTCTCTTATGGCTGCTGGCATGGCGTGGCGGCTTAATGGCTCGCGACTAACGTTCAGGGTCGGAGTACGCGCCCACGGTTCCCCGTTCCCGACATTTCGTATAACAGACACTGCCCGCGTCCGATGTCTCGGAACCGCCGGACGAAAGTTTGCTCCAATTTCGCGGCGAGATAATTCTCGCACGAGAGACCCCCGGCGTTTCCTGGACATCCAATACAGTACTGGGGCTGAACGGTCATTCTGTTGCAAATGTTGCAAACGATCCGGAGAACGATTTCCACTCCGCTAAGCTGCTACCGAGTCGCTCTCCACGCGAGACAGCCGGAGAGAACTCGACGCAGTTGCCAAATAGCCTGATTGAAATACGTCGGTTTTCCTCTTAAACGGATATTAGCGAGAAATTGACCCGATAGGCTCTAATACATACGTCAGGGAAATTTTGGTAATGGGTATAATGTTAGCGAGATAAAATTACTGATATTGACATTAATTGAATTATTATTTCTCATCATTTTGACGTTTATTTATTGTATAAAGCGGTTTTAGTTTCATTTAAAAAAAACGTAATTCTCTAATTCACATGATATTAAGACGGTCGAGTTAACGCTGTTTTATACTATAATTTGAAGCCGACGGCTTAATCCCTCTGGATCGACTACCTTGATGAAATAGTCGTACGCATAATTACTTTTCTTTTTTTATTGCAGAAGTGATTAATCATCGATTGCGATTAGGATGAGTTACAAAACGGTCGAGATTAAAAAATAACGTATATATCTATCGATAGGACAATGAGAAATATATTTTTTATTTTGCGTGAAGTGGTGAAAAAATTTTCATCGATGAAACTTACATTGTCGAGTAAATTAAATGGAAGAAAAAAATAAAAATGCTTCTTATAATGCTTAATCTTCCGCGAGTACACGTAGAGACGTAGAAATCTGTGAACTGTTTTCTTTTCCATCGTGTTGTTTTTTCTTTAATTTATTTTTTATTCGAACGATCGTTTATCATTGCCTCGGCTTTGACGATCATAAAAAAACCGGACGCGCTCTTCCCTTTTGGTAGGCACCGCATGCACAGTGTATATTATATACAAAGACGGTGGATAAACACTGAGTGCTAGCCATTGTTCTCTTCCTCTCGTACTCGTTCCTCTTCCTCCTCCTCCTCCATTTCCTCTTCGAGCTCGGCCTCTTCCTTCATCGTCTTATCGTTATCGTCGTCGGGCTTGATAATCTCGCTCGCAGCCACTGGTAGCAGCGGCAAATCGTCGCTCTCGAGCTTCGCCGTTATATCGAGCGATTGGTCTACCTTTATCGATAATTGATCGTTCGATACTTTGGGATCGGGATTCGGATCCCGATTCTCTTCACCCTCCTCCATAGCCGCGTGCGAGACCTCGTCGGTCTGCGAAGGCGCTGCTATGCCGTCGAACTGCTGCTGATGCTTGCCGTAATTCACTTGAGACTCTATCAGTTCGAGCTCGTCGGCCAGAGCTTTTTCACGCCGCTCGACTTCCTCTGTAACAAAAAAATGTATGAATAAACAAATCGGTCTCCTCAATTGTTTAATGAAATCGCTAATGAAATCGCCGAAGATGCTGCAGGTCCTTGGAAAAAAATTGATTGCAGTTTTTGGTTACAGACTTAGAGAGTCTCGCAACGTCTTATTATAATTCTAAAGTACGAATACAACAAAATTTGGTTGCTGCAAGTTTTGGGAATGAGGTAGTGAGAATTCGTACCGTGAAGCTCTTTGGAACATTGCTCGAGCAACGTATCCGTCCGAGGATGTTTACGCTTCGGCAAATAATATATCGCGGGTTGGGCGCGAGTTCTGATGAACGATGCGAGCGGTAATTGTGACGCTCGCCACTCCTGGAATTGCTTGCTTCTCGCGAGTTTAGCCTCTAGAGCGCGGACCTCCGCCAACTGCCGCTTCCGTGAGAGGAACAACTGTTGCCTCTCCCGTCTGAGCTCCTCCTTCTCCCGCCTTCTCGCTTCCTCTACTCGGGCCTCGACTTCCGCCTTTTTGTCTTCCTGTAATTTGAAAATAATTCAGGAAAATGTATACAAAAAATTTGTCAAGTTTTTATGCACAAGTCGATATATTGAATTTATGATACTATTGAGGTAAAGTGAATTGTTTGGTATGTTAATTACTCCGAAAATTGCTCAATCAATTTTACCAAGGATTCATTCCAATTCATACTTTCATCTTAAATTCACTTTATCGGTTTTTGCCGAAAAAAATCATCCACTACTCGTGACTGAGGAGAAACGTTAAAACTCACTTTTGCCTTTAGCTTCGTTTCCTCCTGACGAAACTTCTGAAGAGTACCGAGAAGCGCACCGAACATTCGTTTATTTCGCTGCCTACTTCGCTCGTCCACTCGCTCGCGTCTTATCACCTCCTGACGCGATGGAACTTCTCTTGGCGTTGCTATCACCCTGGAGGGAACAGCTGGCTAAAAAAAATGTTTGTAAATGCTCATATATTGTTATCATCACAACGACAACACGTTCATTATATTCACACACTTGAAAAGCATGTGCATTCGAGAAACATCTCTTGTTCACAAAACTTTTCTACTTCTTTTTTTTAGTTAACAGTTTTTTCAGTTAAAAATAGAGTTTGTTGAAAAAAATGCATTGTAAAATGAACAGCAGAATAATTGCCCATGTTCGTCAACAAGAAATGTTTCTTCAATATGTAAACCCTTTGTACTGTGCAGATTACACATAAAGCGTTAGACTGAAGATATTATCAACATCTTTACCAAATTGGTTGAAAATGTTATATTGTTTCCGTTACGATCTTATAGATATAATTAATGCTTTGTTTTTTCAATTCACCTTAATGGTGTTGTCATCTTCGTCGGCACTGTCATCCGCATTGGACGGAACTCTGGCGCTGAGACGACTGAAAACAGTTTTTGGCTCTCCCGCAGGTGCTTGCCAGCGTCTCTTCCCACCCTGTTCGTTATTTCCAAAATCCAAGCCTCCTCGTTTTCGATCCTCCTGCAACGGCCTCTTCTGCGATAACCTATTGCGTAAATAAAAAGAAACAAAAATAATTAATTTAACTGTGAATTAAAATTTATCCGTCGTTTTCTACAATTTCTTTTTTTTAACTCGTGACAATCGTATAGGTTAGGTTCGCAACTTAAAAAAAAAAAAACATAACAATGAAACGTTCGGCAACGTCAGATTATGAGTTTCTTGGCACTGTCTTGTAGGGTCGATTATTGCGGGGTTTGATTGAGCGTTCTTTCGATTATCTTTGCTAAACGAAAACATACCTGGGCGGAGGTTGTGCAGAACCATTTTCCCCATCGGGAAGATCCCGGCCGAGTATCTTTCTGATATCCCGATCCAGCCCTCTGAGACCGTCCCGCGCAACTTCCAATTCGGCCTCGAGCCTTTCGGCTCCCCACGTTTCCTTGGCATCGAGCCTTCTCATTTCATTAAATATTTTTTATTTCACTAATTCACAATTTAACGTTTCGTTCCGATGCATCAATGCCGGAATTGTTGTTGGACGTTAGCACAATGTCAGCCATATGCAATGTTCTTTTTTTTTCTTGATCAATATACGCAGGGAATAAGCTAACCACGAAGTTGGCAAACGTGGAATATCCGGGGCTCGCTCTTTAGGCGGGAAATTTGAATCCCAGCCATTTACTACAACCCAATAGTATATTTTAACGGTACAAGGTATTACAATAGAGTCGCTCAAAATATCGGTACCTCAGCTTGCATGTTAGAGAAATCGTTTAGAAAATTGTAAAATAATAGTTTTATAAACTGAGATTTTGCAGTGAGTCGACGATGCATCATTTTCGCATAATCAGTAAGAGCACCGCATAAAACATCAGCCTAATTGCATATCTTTACATGCACTTAACATTATATTTTTACTAGAAGTCTTCGAAGTGTGTTGGCTGTTTGTTCGGTTTTATTTTTTTCAACGTAGATAGATCTTTTCATGAATAAAACATTGCGCATTTCCGGAGACTGCGTTCCACATATTCATAAAGTTCACGGTGTCGACAACATTGTCTCTCTAAGTCGTACAAAACATCGTCTTCACAGCTTAGCCTGTACGCTGCTGTCCACTTCTTCGGAAAATTGTAGAATAACGTTCGAGTAAGAACCTGGAGAGCGCACAATCATTCTTTCCAAATCAGTTATTATATTCGCTATTTTGCCCTCGTCGACTTTGTAAATTCCCAACATTCCTGTCGTCTTTATCGTGTCGTAGGCGGCGAGGCTGACTAGTGTGGATTGATAGAGATCGAGGGAGAGACTGTACGGATGCCGGACGAAACTATCATCGTCGAACAATAATTTCTCCGCCCTCTTCTGGGTCTCTCTCAGTATCGGTTTTTCCATCTTTTCTCCCAAGCTCGCGTAGTCCCACTAAAATGAAAGATCAAAGATTTAATATTGCCTACAATCATTAAATTGTTTTTGTCGTTATTATCTTATCGTAATTTTATCGTATTATATCTCACCTGAGCTAGAACCGTGCAAACAATGTGCACACCTACAACGAACGGCGAAAGAAGATTGCGCAAGAGGTTAAATAATTTCGTATTCGATCCTGACTCGAGCCGATCATTCTCGAGTCGCAAACAGTCTTCTTTGAGCAGGAACGACAAGCTAATTTCCCATTCCTCAACGATGACGGATCTTTTCACCTCCGTTGGTATCGCTAATTCAGTGCCGAGCAGTGACCTCAGCAAAAAATAATTTTCAAAAGCATGTTCTGAAAAAAAAGTGGAACGCTTCGATAAACTGATCTGGTCTCGCAGTACATAATTATCATTATTCGTAACGAGAGGAACGCGTATTGATTAGCTGACGGTGTGCAATTTTTTTTCATCACTCGGTGCGGAAATGGCCACTTTTCCGTCCGCTTCGCGTGCGTAAAACCGCTATTTTTGCACTTTGTGATGAAAAGTTTCGTACATCCCTCGTGCGAAACACTTTTTCTAACTCAATGATTACAGCACTCGCCTCCGGCTCGGGCTGCAAACTCACACTCGTTAGAAAAACGTTTTTCGCCCTCGTGGAGTAATGTACTTTACTCACCTTTGGTAATACCAGCTCGGTCGAACGAGAGAGCGCACATAGATGGCTTCGCAAACAACGCTAATGTGGGATTTACGTAAATCGCGAGATTCACCACGGGCACTGCTATCCTCATTGTTTTGCAGTCCAAAAGATGACCCTTTACGTTGCGGTTCTTGTTCGAACGAGTTTCCCGATGTCGATCTTTGAGTACTAAAAATTCGTCGGTGTCGAAACCCAACAAATCTTTGTGTACGGTCAATGATTCCGTTATATCGTCCCATTCCGTTTTCTCTAAATCGCTGTCTTCGGCACTTCGAAGAAAAAAAAACAGGACATTAGCTTTGAAAAAACCCCCCCTTGAAGAGTTAGAAATAACAATGTATGCGAAGAACTAACTTCTCGATTTTCGGGGCGACGATAGCACCGAAGGATGCGCTCATTATGTCTCTCAACCAGCAATAATCCTTGACAAGTGTTTCCTTGCTGTAGGGCTGTTCGGGAGACGAATGAACCCTTTCGTTGTAGAGCACAGCAATCACGTTGAAAGGCGAGAAAACTGTGTTTCTTTTGTGCGCATCAATGATCGCGTAAGCCAGCCTCGTCACAACATCGGGAGGCATTTTAGCGTTCGGCGATAGGGCAACCATTTTTCGTATCGACGGAACGACGTATTCCCGAGCCGATATAGGCGGAGCGAAGTTAAAGTGAACGTGACCGTGAGCCTGAGACTCCCGAAGTATCGACAAGGAGCGGAACAGTCCCGTTGTTGTTTCAGCTGGCTTTGGCTCGCCAAGCAGTTCATACGTGAAAAGTGATTCTTCCAGAGGTCTGTCATAAGTTATGCTTATGGGTATGAAATGAATGTCCGGCACCTCGCCCTGGAACAGACCCTCCAGTATCATAGCCAGCAGTCCTGAAAAAATTACAATTTTTTTTGTATATGTAACTGTAATTTATTTGACGGGAAAACTCCTTTGCACATAAATTAAATGTGTTGAATCGAAAACATGAATTGACCACATACATAATACATTTTTTTTTGAGAATTGTAAATAAAACGTAATTTTTTATCAATGTAATTACAGAAAAAAATTACTGGGATGAAACCTCAATGTAAAGATAAAATTGGTAAAAAATAGACCATTTTACTCCACTCTTCTCTATATGAATAATTAAATTATACCACATTAATTTAACCGTATCGTCATGCTTACCATACTTGGGAGCCAAACTCTTCTGGCTCCTGCTTCTAGTTCCCTCAATGAAAAACTCTATGGCCCTGTCGCTGTGCGCCACCAAAGAGGATATGTAAGCCCTGAATATTTCCTTGTAAAGGAGATCCGTAGAGAAGCTCCTTCGCATATAAAAAGCTCCCGTCTTTCTCAGCAATTCGCCGACTATTTGCATCCTATAAAAATCCATGCCACTGGCTATATTCGGCAGAGCCATGTCGTGCGTGAAGAGGATGTAGGACATCATAACGAAGTCCAGATAGCTCCTGTGAGTCGGGGCATAGACATACTGCACATGAGACTCTCGCATGTGCGATCTCATTTCCATAATAAACTTTTGATTTACTCGAAAGCTCAGCAGAATCCGTTTGAGCACTTTAACCACCAGGAGACCTCGAGAGATAATAGATAGCGCAAATATTAAAGATTTTAGGGCAATATTTTTAGTCATAGATAAAGTATATATATATATAATCTAATTTTTTAATATTTACCTATCCAACGAACGGTAGGCAGATGAGCTTTGCTGGCCATTTCCTCGAGCATATCGTACGCCTCCCGGCGAACGACCGATTTGTCGACATTTCTCGTAGCGGCGAGTGTTTCGATGGTGAGAACGACTCTGGGAGTCGACAGGGCGGCTTCGATCGCCTGTGGTCTCGAGTAGTTTTCCTCGGGCGGCAAGAAATGAGGAGTCATAGGCTCAGTCGCTCTTGAAACCCATTTAATATCGGACCCTTTACGCCTGTCCGCCAGCAAATCCACGAAACCGTCCATCTTCGGTGCTATCTCGGAATTGTTACGCGCTCGACCGAAACACCGCTTACTTGTTCGTTGCTTCCCTCACCTTGACTGCCTGTTTTTTCGAATGTCACACCATGACTATCAGTCAACGCCTGGGCATGTATTCATTCCGGCGCAACAAAGTCCAACGTTCGATGAGACGGCATTACCAAGTCAAATTAACGTTTTTCGTTCAGACTGCAATCTATAGGTGCAATGTTTGACTCGTCTCGACAAGTAAATACCGTCCGCTTCGCTAAATAATGACAGATCGCGCGCGAAGTATTCGGCTGGTCTCGTGACTTCGCCGGGTCGCTTCCAGACGATGATATAATCACATGACCGACTCTTAATCGCCACCTCCTCCACCGTCCCGTCTAGTGTGTATGTCTCCGGTCGTCGGGGAGTGGGGAGAAGTGAAGGAAAAAAAAGATAAGAGCATGTTAATTAATAGAATTACCGGAGTCGTCGTGCGATTGTAGTAGCTTGTCGAGGCAGGTGGTGGGAACAAGTGGGAACTAGTATGGAAGTCAATTTCCTTACAGAACGCCCATCACAGACGGCAGAGGCGCTGCATGCGCAAGAGAGAAAGCAACCTGTTTCACTCGCTCCGTTCGCGTTGAGCGGCGCATGCGCGTCATGCGGTTACAGCCAAGCCGGCCGTGTAAGATGTTAGATACGCTGAAATAATAATATCTAGAGTTCCTACACAGTCTTTATATTTTTTTATTTATTTTTTTCCTCCCCCAAGTTTCCCTTATAGCTATGGCTATTTTTCTGCTATCAAGCCGCGGTTCCTCATTTGTTCCAAGTCTTCAATTTTCGCTAGTAAATGTGCGTCTGCAGACGCTTCTCCCCTCCCCCCTGCTGTATCGCATTTGCACGAGGACACAGTGAAACTGTAGAAAACCTGAATCGATACAGCCGGTCATTCAACACATGGCCGTATGGCTTAGTCAAATTGACTTCCAGAGCCAGCCCCAACCAATATATTAATAATAATAATAGCCGGTCATTCCAACCGAGTCTTGATGTTTGCATTCTACACTTCGAGTACGAACATCAATTCTCAGCATTCGACCTCCCGCTCAACGGTTCCAATGCGCCAGTTAGTGCACGGTTAGGCGGTCAGCCCATCCAAGTACTGACCGCGAGCGATTCAGCTTGACTCTGGAGACCACCGAGCTATACACCAACCGCGCATCCACCGCTGTCACACAGTCTTTACGTTTTAACTAAACTCGAGCGCCATCTGAATTTTCCGGCAGTCGTGGAGTAGAAAAGATCATGGTTCGGTACGTCGGTAAGTTAGAATGCGAGCTACATCGCCCCGCGGATATCGGTCGACGATAAGAACCGAAAATCGTCTTATAGAACGGAATTTGTTTTTTATTAAAAATAATGATCGTTCCGAATAAAGATTCGGTCTGTGCAGAAATCTTAAGCGCAGAAGGAGTTGCAAGTGGGGATATACGTTTTCTAACGCAATAAAATCGGTACTAACAAGTTACATGTCGTATAAAGTTTGTAATGTAGTTATAATGATTTATTGTAGTAAAATTAGAGTAATAACAATCACATATCGTGTCATCTATCAACGAGATATAACACACATGTTTTTTTTTCTTCGTCGTCTTCTCTCTTCTCATTTCTTTCTTCGCCTTTATTCCTCTTCCTCTTTGTTTCTTCTTAATTCTTCATTTAAAACTGATGAGACATAAATAATTTAGACGCATCGTCGAGCGATTGTGTGTTCGATGCCACAGTGCTTAGAAATCACGTAACATTAAAAATATATATGTATAATATATTTATAATATGTATAAATTGTCGAGTTCATTCCTATAAATATCCTCTAAAATCTTGTGGCAAAAATCAATCACTTAGAAAAAAAAATTCACAATTTTTTACGCTTTTACTTTATTGTTTATTATTGGTATTTTACGTTTCTTATTTCAATCTTCATCGTTTGTTCGCGTTTGTTCTCATTTCTTTTTATTCCCTCTTTTCATATTTTTTTGTTTGTTTACTTTTCTTTCTTTTAAATAGTTTAGGCACCAATGGTATGCGGACCCTGTCTCTTTGGTACATACGACCGATTCGACTTGTGTTCGTGGTTTAACTTGTGTAATTTCATTTTTTCCATGCTCTTTCCTCCATCTCTCCCCCTCTCTCTTTAATTTTTTATAATCCGTTTTTAAAAAACTGCAACGTAGTATAGAAGACATTGATAAGTTGTCTCACGAATACACGTGTTTTTTTTAAATGAGTGTGCGTGTGTGTGTGTTACACGGCCGAATCCCATGTCCCACACAGTCCTGACGCGATCCATGCGACGATCGAACACGATCGACTGTCACGCAGCAACACAGCGTTCTTTTATACGGGTTTCTTGTTGTCGTTTTTTTTTGTCTGTTTCATTTAATTTTCGCGGACGAGAACTCAGTCTTCTTCCTTCTTCTCGGGTTTCAAGTCCACCATTGCGTGAAGTTCTTCCGGGCTGTATCTATTTTGCGAAACATATAAGAGAACGTAAGAAACAGTGAACAAAAAATCGTGTTATTCAATAATGTCGATTAAGCGCGATTGAATTAAAAAAAGAAACTGATAAGCGTTTTAGAGTAACGGCTAAGGCGCGGCCACTTGCGAGGCCTAACGATTAGGGAAGAGCAGCTCGGAGAGTGCTTCGGTGCCGGGATAGCCGCACAACCGAGCATTATCCGTCGTAAAGTCATTTTTTTTATTTTTCATTGAGAGTGTCTGCGCGCTAACGGTCTCGATAGCCGATAGTGTAATTATTATAAAGCGTTATTATAGCAGCGCACGATAATGAGCACGATATTAGACGGTCGGTAAACTCACCCTAACAGACTCTGCAAATCGCAGACGAAACGATAGACGTATCGCTTGCCGGCCGTTTTGTGAATAATATTCTTGTCGTAGTAGTAGCGCAAACCGCGGCTCAGCTTCTCGTAATTCATCTTCGGCTTGTTCTTGCGGATGCCCCAACGGCGCGCAACCTCGTCCGGATCGGTCAGCTTGAACTCCCAACCGTCACCGGTCCACGATATGAAACCCTGACACGTCTTGTCCGTCAAGAGTTCCAACAGAAATTGCCACAGCTGGATTGGTCCCGATCCCGTGAAGCAGGGACCACCGCCTAAAAACATAAAAATAAAACACGAATTAATAAATGTTCAATGTGTATATAGTAAAAAAATATTAAATTTCTCATCGATCTTCAAATATTTTCTGAAATCAATTCTCATTGACGATTGAATCTATCGTCGGGCAACATTTTTCTATAGCGACAAGATAGTCCAACATATAAATTATATTCACACGGATATTGAATTGATTCATTTTTTTTACATTAAATGTAACTTTTTATGTTCAATGAAAAGTCTCTGGCATTCTATTACATGACCCTGAAGATATCTTTGTGGAAATAATGTGGAGCAACCTCCGCACTTTTCGCTTTATTTATTGAGTATCCTTTCATGGCATGTAATATTATTATAAGATGAGTATACGACTCTTCCTTGTACTATCGCAATTGTTTGGCCCATATGTATATATCGATCAGTAAAACGGTCTACTCGTTAATACAATAAATAAATTAATTAATATCTCTGGTCCATGCACTGCTCGAGGAAAAAAAATATTCACTTGTCCGATTTTATTCTCCGAATGAACTTCTCCGAGCGGGTTTTGTGTGACGCAAGGTACAGTCGTTACAACTTTATGAAATTTAGTACCATGAAAATATCTTCAGGGTGATTTGGTTACTCTTTTGCCGGTGAAACAAAGATTGCCTCATGTTTTATTCTATGAAAAAAAAAACAAAACAAAAATAGGAAAACCCTCTTACCTGTATAACCGGCGAGCATGGCGCTCTGGAGCAGGGGCTTCTGGTCATGATTATTGCCGATCGACGAGGTATGATGAGGGTTCGACGGATCGCGAGGTCCTAGACCGGCGAGGAAGGCCGGATGGTGAGAGAGGTGTTCGCCGAGTGGACCAACGCTCCATTGATCTCCGACTCCGCCGTTTCCGCTTCCGGGTACCGTCTGGAAGCTCGTCGTGTCGTATTGCGCGTATCCGGACTCGCTGTAGCCTTCGTGGTAACGGCCTAAAAAAAATCGAAAACGACAACTTTTAGCACGATAGAAAAAAATAAAAATAAACATACAATTTTATAAAGGATCGTCGGTCGACGATCGAACTCACCACGCGAATAATTCTTGAATGGCGGCGGTTGATACTTGGTCTCGAGATGAATTCCACTGGCGCTGTAGAATTCGGGCGAGCCGTCGAGGTTGTAAGGATGAGGTGTTTGATGGTCCTGGGAGAGGCTGTGATAGTCCGATGCCTCTTCGTAGCCGGAGTAATGAGCCGGCGTCATGTAGCTCTCGTTCGCGGCTGCACTCACTCGGAGATCGCTCTCGTTGCTTCCACCACCGAGATCGTTGCCGCCGGCCATTCCGCCACCGCTCTGCAGGTGTTCCGCTATGTGATGGCTCGTATAGTTCGCTAAAAAAAAATCAACACCCAATTAATACCGTTGATCGATCAGCGACAGGAAATTTCTCATATTTATTAAAAAAAAGACTATTCAGGACAACAAATTTCCTTGAAAATCGCATTCTTTTTCTTTTCCAAATATACACTGTAAAAAAAGATTCGTACATTAAACATAGATCTCTTTTTCGCAAAGTCGACATTTTTTTTCTCGTTAATTTTACAAATCTTCTTACCACGGATTTTGATGGGGAAAAAATTGTAAAATTAAGAGGGAAGACATTTGCGAATGAGAAATGTTTGTTAAATCCACGCAATTTTTTTTGCGTGTAAGGGACTTGTACTTTTAAAGAACGACGAGCAGTCTCATCCCTGTTTTTTCAAAATTAACTCTTTCTCGTAGTTTTTGTCGAACACGATAGTATAAAAAACATTGATTCAATCCACTCACGTTCTGCCTTGAGCTGATTCAAATTTCGTAAGTGTATATACGCGTTGCTCGCGTTGTTGTTGTTATTGTTATTGTGATTGGTGCTCGGTGTAGTTGAGTGAGAGTTGGGCGGTTGGGAGTTGTGATTGCTGTGCGGGGGTGGCGAGGTCTCGTCCCTCTGACCGTCGTCCTGGCACACGGGGCTGCGCAGATGGTTGTACCCACCTGGAAAAAAGAACCAAAAATTAGCATTAACATTTTTATTCATTATAGCAAAATAATATTGGGATTCGGGCAAAAATGAAAAGCTACAATTTATTGCGCATCTCGGAATTCGAGCGGACCACTTGTACTTGTGCATTAACTTTTATCAAAAGTATACATGTATATTTCGCACGCCTAGAACAGCAGTGTAACAATTTGTATGGTAATCCCATAAGAGATGTTACACTGTTGTTTAAGGGGTGCGACACGTATATATATTTCTGTGGATTGTAAAAGCGAACAAAAAGAAAATTATTCATTGATCTATAGTAAAATAATATTCACAGACGATGTGGACAAAAATAAAAATTTGCAATTTATTTCGCATCTCGGCATTCAAGCGGATCTCCCGTATTTGTGGAATATCTTTTATCGGATGAACACATGAATATATAGATATTTTTTTTTTTCTGTGAATCGAAAAACGAAAGAAAACAATACAAAATTAGCATACATTATTTATTCATCCATAGTAAAATAATATTCGCAGAGGATTTGGACAAAAATTTAAATTCACAATTTATTGCGCATCTCGGTATACAAGCAGATTTCCCGCATTTGTGAATTAGCTTTTATCAAATGTATATATGTGTATATATATTATACATATATATATTTCTGTGGATCGCAAAAGCGAACACGGAGAGACCGCGAGAAGAACGGGTGAAACGTGGGCGGCGCGTGTCGACGCGATTGGTCCGTGTGGACTCCGCCTATTCAGCGGCTTCCTTTCTTCGTTCAACGAGACTATACACTCTCTTGTTATAATGCTCTACAGTGGAGGTCCTTCGCGAACGCGAACAAAGACGGAGATAGATCGCGAGAGACCGCGGAGGGAAACCCTCTTGACCCCCTCCCGACTCGGGCTTCCACTACTGTAACGCGCGCGCATTACTGGCACTTCTCGACGATTCATCGTACGCGATTTTCCACCTCCCCGACTCGCACTCAGACTCCCGTTTTCGACCCGCGAAAAACTTTGAGGTTTCAAAGCCGGACGATATAAAATCGATTTCTTGATTTCCGATCGGTTCGATCTTACAGAATTTTTCACCTTTTCGGTCGTAGAATTTTGCGACAATCGGAACTTATAGTTTTTCGTCGGAGATATATTTTTTTATTAATTTATTTTTTATTCTTCGTTCAATCGAGAATCCGTCGAAATTTGCAAACATTGTAAATAGTTCTCGTTTTGCTGTTGGATAAGTATATATCTCAACCCACGTTTACCATTTAGAAACACGCTATTGCTACGACTGCGACTGTAGCACATTCGACAATAATAAAAAGATATATATATATATATATATATATATTATCGCTTAATTTATTAATCTTTTAGTTATTTGAGGCTAACAGTTTCAAAGCCGTTTGCACAAAATCCACTACTGCATCGGCCAACACACGATCTTATAAAATTAAACTCCAATCCTCCGTCCGATCGAATATTCATAAAAATTCGCATTAATTAAAAAGAACAGTTTTCCATTTCTCGTGAGGAAATATTTGAAAAAGTATTAATCGCGTGTTGAAATTTTTTGTTATCTTTCAGCTAATTGAGTTGAATTTTTTTTAATGATCTCGATGGAATGTTATCTCGGGCAGTAATATAATTAAGTGCGGCTCGCGTTTCAGTTATGCGACGAGCGGCTGATAATTTACACTCCCGAGAGAGAGAGAGAGCAAAGCTGGAGTATCGAGGGAGCCAGAGAGGCTAATGAGAGAGGGAAAGTTGGCAGGAGGGTGGTGAAGCGGTATGGATATTTAAGTCGTGTCGTATATTAGGTCGCCCCCTTTAAGCCCCGACAGGCTGTGCAAGGCTGTGAGCATAACAGCTCACACATGCTCGCGCGGCTTGTAAGCTTGCGAGAAACTCACGCGCGTGTACACCTGCGCGCGAGGATAGCGGCTCGCACCGCTGCTGCCGCTGCCAGTATGCAGCGCGAGTGCTGCTGCTTCTGGCTGCACCTCGCACCCCATTTCATGGACGGTGAGCGTGGGAGTGCTGGCCGAGAACGGCCCTCACGCCCCTCAAACTGCGTCCCAGAACTTGCACACCTTTGCATCTTTTTTTTTTTCTCGCGTACAATGTAGTCCGCATGCGCGACGATCGAATGAACAACTCGGCTGCCCGGTATTCGGTTAACCCTTCCCCAATCTCGGACTCCACTACAATAATTGCACAATCGTTGATAGAGCCGAGCCATTAATGAACTCGAGGCGTTAATGATTTTTTTTTGTCCGTTGTTGTGTGGAGGCGGTTCAGTGCCAATCAAAGAAATGTCTAAAAGTTCGTACACAGGAGATTCATAAAAAAATTTATGTGCCGTTTGTAATTTATTTTAAATGTAAAAAAGAAATGGTAATTAAATGCGAGAATTTAATTACAAGAATTCATTTAATTTAATACAATGATAATTGGAATTATAAATTCTTATTAAAAATTAAGATTCTGTCGAAAGATGTTTCCGCCGAGGCTCCGAGTGGATAAAAATACACGTCGAGAAAATTTAAAAACACAAAGCCCAGATTCTCTTCACGGCTCGCAGGCTCTATTTTTTTTATTTTTTTTATCGATGCAATAGAATTCGGTCGTTAATTTCGGTCAGACTCGTCGACTATTGCGAAAACTGAGTTCCCGTTTCTTCCACGTTTGGTGACTGTCCAGAGGGAAGGTTTCGCGAGCGCTGTCGAGTGACGAGGAATGAGAAGCGAATGGGCGAAAAGAAAAAGGAAGAAAAAATAAAAACGGCGTAGCACAAAGCTAGACCCGAGAGAGTCGTAAAGGCCGTTGAGCGTCGAGGAAAAGTATCCGTGGCCGAGCGGGCAGCGCGTATCAGCTGGAGAACAGGTGCCGAAGCCGGTCAGAGGAGTCGCTGCAAGAAAGCGAAGGCGCGCGGCGTACACGATCGGCCGCGGCAAAGACGGCGGAGACGGCACGCGCCAAACCGAACGAAACGAAACGGCCACCGCGGTCGACCGAAAGCGAGACTCTCCGGGCCTCGCGGCACAGCTGCTGTCGTTCCCCAAGAGCTAACCGAGACCCCAGACGGTAGGCTGCTGTTTATCGTTGCTCTCCCTCTCGCCGGAATCGGCGCAAGTCAAACTAACGAGAAAAAAAGCCAGGAGGAACGAACTTTGGAAAAAAGCGAAGTCAAGAAAAAAAAATGAAACACGATTAACCCTCGCTGCGTGCTGCAACTACTTTTTTGTAACCGTGGCTGCCACCGCAGGGGTGTTTTCTATATTCCTGTCTACCCTCCCACACCCCATGCGGCATGGTTTTCTCGGTGACTAAGTAGTTTTCAGATTTTTTGTTTCCGCGACTGCCAGGTGAGACTCGTCATTAATAAAGAACATCTCGAGCCAGAGATTCTGCGTGAGATCCTCGATTCTTCACGCCGGGGACTGCGTCGAGTTTCTTTTTTCCGGTTTTTTTCGTGTCGATGGCACACGATGTTCTAATGGAAATGGAAAACTTTGCTTCGGATCGAATCATTTTTTGGGCTGTACTCGTAATTTTGATTGATTGTGGAATCGTGAAACGAAATGTGAGAAAATATACTCGAGGGTATTGTTAATCCGGCAACGAGTGCCGACCGTAGTTGACGTGGAAAATATCCGTAGCAAATAAAGAAAATTATTGTCGCAGGCTTCAATTATCATTTTCCCAACAAACGAGCCCAAAATATTCGTGTTCTCTTCGAAATTATTCGGAGAATGATAAAACAAAAATTATTACTGTTGTTGCATGAATTAATTATCCTCGTCCCAATGAACAAGCCCAGAAAATTCTCTCCTCCGAAATCATTCAGCGAATGATAACAAAATTATTACTGTTGTTGCATGGTTTAATTATCTTCGTCCCAATGAACAAGCCCAGAAAATTCTCCCCTCTGAAATCATTCAGCGAGAGATAAACAAAATTATTACTTTTGTTGTATGAATTAATTATCCTCGTCCCAATGAACAAGCCCACAATATTCTCGCCTCCCAAATCATTCAGCGAATTATAACAAAATTATTACTGTTGTTGCATGGATTAATTATCCTCGTCCCAGTGAACAAGCCCAGAATATTCTCCGCTTCGAAATCATTAAGCGAATTATAACAAAATGATTACTGTCGTTGCATGGATTAATTATCAATGTCCCAACGATCGAGCCCAGAATATTCTCCTCTCCGAAATCTTTCAGCGAAAGAAAAAAAAAATTATTGTAGTCGTATGGATTATCAACGTCTCAACGACTAAACCAGAATATACTCTCCTCCGAAATCATTCAGCGAACGATAAAAAAAAATGATTATCGTCGAATCTCTTAATCATCATCGTCTCAACGATCGAGCCCGGAGTGTTCTCCCTCCCAAAATCGTGCATCCAATCGTTGATCATCCAACCGACCGTCCTCGCCTTTTCGAGCAGAACGATTACGCTTTTCGTGCACGAGATAAAGTGTACCCGGCCCATAAAAGATTAAAAGGCACCGAGGTGGACGCACAAACGCCGCCGAGACCGTCTCGTATGTACGATCGAAAGAAAAATAAAACGTTCGAGACGCATTGTTCGTCGGACTGGTGACCTGCGAACTCTCCCACAGTTCGTTCGGTCGAGTTTGCGCGCGCTCCCTGACAACGATGCATATACCGTCTCTGCGGCGCTTCGAGCTTTATAATGCAAAAAAAAAAAAACAGAAAAAGAAAAG
>JAPYZC010001027.1:0-33589 GCA_030522665.1 Ichneumoninae sp. A BG-2022a
CAATCATTTTTGGATCGGACAAGGTGGCAAAACTGGGCAGAAAAGCCTGATGTATCCGATAGGGCGAATTTGGACATCCAAAAATTATTGGAAAATGACGTTTTGCCCAAAAACCCCGTTTTGCCCCATTGCCCCTATTTTGCCCCGCTCTACCCTATTTATATATATATATATATATATATATATATATATATATTTTGGGTACATACGATTCTCGCGACACAAAGCCTCCTTAATCGCAAAAGTATTCGAGGAAAGAGAAAACAGAGCGAGAAATGATTGAGTAAAAGCGCGGAGGGATGTACAGAAGGGCGAAGGAGCGGGCAAGGCCTGTGGCGTAAACGGGAGAAAAGTTTGTTCCTGCGAGACCCTCCCGGGTTCCTCGAAGTTCCACTCGAGCGGCGGACTATCTTTGATTAACGACCACGACATCGGATATAATATAACGCGTCTCGATATAGATATAGGCAATTCTACGGGACTTATAGACAGAGGGCCGATCACAAAACCCTCAGATGCACTCGCCGACTCGCCGTCAACGCTAACAATAAGAAATCTACCGGGCGATGGGTAATTTATAACCCGATAACAAAAACTATCGGATGGAATGGAAGCTCGCGTCAGGCGGCAGGGTTCGAAAGGTTCACCGCACGATTATTACGAATGGCTTCCATTTATTAACCGATACGTATCTTCCGTGCGGATAGGGGGGACAACGATCCGCGGGGTTCGCCAGGCGAGTATCAAACCTTGTTCGTCATTAATATACTTCGATTTTCCGGGCGCGTGTCCATCCGCGAAATTTTTGGCAAATTGGTTCATCTGCAATGACACAGCTCGACGGCAACGATGGCCAATTTGATGAAAACAGATATTTTTTGGGCAACGTAAGTGAAGCGCTGTCGTGAGAATACAATGTTCCGATTGGAGTCCTCGAAATGTTCAAAATCGTCGAAAAATCACATTTACAAGAAAATTTATGTGTGTTTAAAAAAATCTTTTTTTGTTACTGTTTGGCGCCGAGACGCGGAATTCGCGATGCGAGTATCGACAATTGTTCGTTATTAATATTTTTTGATTATCGACATTTTTGGCAAATTCGTTTATCTGCAGTGATATACCTTGAGGACAGTGATGGACACTTTTATGAAATAGATATTTTTTGTTCATCATAAATGAAGCTTTATAGTGGAAAAAATTCTCCGATTGTGGTCGAAACAGTAGAAAAATCACATTTACAAAATATCTTGACGCTCTAAAAATTTTATTTTTTAAGTACTTGTTGTCGAGACGCTACCGCGTCACTCGATCTGTGGCTGTACAATTTTTCATCGAGCAACTCATGGTTACAACTACAAACTGTGAGGCTCCATGTAAAATTTTCAAGACAATAATTTCAGTCTCCGTCATTTTTAAAGCTACAGCAATCGGCAGTGCGATGGGTGACAAAAATTTGTTACCCATGATTTGTGGAAAAATAAACTCAATGGCAAATCGGAGAAACGCCTAAAAGTAGCGATAAGTTATAAGTTGCCGTGACTGCTCGACTGTGATACGGCTATAAATCCAGCAAAGACTCGCTCTCCTTTCGGTTTTAAAATATACACACGAGGTTCCGAGGAATTTGTGATATCTGACATTGCAGCAGGCCGCTGTGTTCAGCTCGGTGATACATCGTTGTCGTATTCGTGTCATTTCCGTCCGAGGACAGCCTCGCATTTATATGGAAACCCCTCTATCCGTCTCTGCGTGTTGCTTGATGTATAAGGTACAAAGAACGCACGCACGTCGGGGATCTAAGGGTAAAAAGGTATACACTGTACGACGACGAAACTAAATTGTGAATATGATAATGCAAGCCCACAATCCGATTCGGTATTTCAACGGCGTTTCGCCGATTGCCGGGCCATTTGTTCGTGGGGATGCTAACTTCGTTTCGAGAGTACGACAGCTTGACGAATAGGGGATATTCTCTCGCTTGCTTGACTATCTTCTTTAAGTTTATTTTTTGAGAAAAGAAATGTGATCGAGGCGAGGCAAATGCGAAAAGGAAAACTTATGTGTTCAGGCTTGATTTTGGTCTGTAATTAAAAAAATGTATTTCCGAAAGTCTGACTTCAAAATGCTGTAAAGCAGAAAAAACCTCTAAAATGATAAACCTTTAAATTGTTTTTTACAATTTAAAGGTTTTACACAAATTATAACAAATTTAAACAAATTACAAAGCTCCTTTTGTAATTTTTTTGGGTTCCTCATAGAGTATGATTTTTGTTGTTTTTTGGGAAAATGCATGCTACATCGAATTAAATTCATGCTAAATCTGTAGGTAAAATGCATACCCGATAAGTAGTTTCCAATATAACTTAAATTTTACTTTACCGTGCTTAAGGTCGATCGCGTATTTTAATACCGAGCGATATCTCAAGTCTCTCGAGATTATATAATTCTTACCGGAATATTACTGCAGTACCAAGTTATTTTTCGAGTCATAAAGATCGGATATTGCCGTCGAAATTATTCAGGATAATTTAAATTGATGTATCAATTTCAGACGGCCCCCTTCCGCGTGCACTCGAAGAGGGTCGCTCCTCGTATCGGGACGCACCAAAGCGAGACAAACGCCTCTTACACTGCTTCCTCCGGCTCTCCTCCATCATTTCACGAAAACAAAGTCGTAAATAATGCACGGATAGATATTGTAATTTAAATTGCCAGGCTTTCGGTCGGATCGATGCGAAGCGCGAGTTCACGACTTTCACAGCGTCGAACCACTTCCCACGAGACCTTAAGGTAATCTTCAGAAGGTAACTGCTCTCGTGCCAAATCATCGAATCTTTATGAAATCACTATTAATGTGTAAAAAAAAGTATTGATCGCTCAGAACGCGGGTTAATAATTAAAAAAAAAAAAATTCCTTAATTAATTAGATCTAATGATTCATCAGATCGCCTAAGGTAAACCCAGTTTCCGCCATTTTCCATTGTTAAAGGAACATTTTATAAAAAATATACATATCACGGCATTAATCAAAAGCTCTTCAATATGTCGTCAATTTCGTATGTATTTAACGTATACTGTATTTATTATTAGTATAAATTACGATTAATGGCAATAACTGGGACGGCGGCGGAAACTGAGACGTTTACCTTATAACGAGTAAAACTCGTTTCACAATTTGGCCATAGCCGTGGTCAACCCATTTTACTTAAAATTTTACTTAAAACACGATTATGCAATAAAAAGAAAAATAAGATAAGAAAAAAGATTTCCAAGTCACTTTCGCCGAAAATAAAAAAATTATTCACCATTGCGTTTTCGGAATAGTTGTTTGATAGTATGCACGGAAACCGTGCCGTGTGCAATGGCGCCGCGTTCTCACCATAACCGCTCCAGTGTACAGTGTCATCTGGCCCCTCCACTCGTGCGACAATTACCTCGAAATTATACTTCTACACGGTGAAAAAAACTACCTGATACACACATTGTGCACGAGGGAGTCCATCTACTTAATTTGTATGCGGTTACCGCGAGCAAACGCGAGCGAGATGAGAATGCCGTACTGCAGTGCGCACGTCACTCGCTGCTCTGTTTAACGAGGCAACGAAACTGAGTGATGAGTATTATTAACTTTTTTTTTTTTTAATCTCACGTATTCGTAGATGCACACCGTTGCCTCGCGAGACCGGGAGGAACGTCAGAGGGTAGAGCAGAAGAGTCCTGAGAGTTACGAGGCGAGCGCTCACACACGCGTCCATTGTACACATGTGTAAGCATAATATGAGAATCGGATCCGGCATTGCGCATGATATATGGTGGGTACTCGGGAGACACCCTCTCCGCGAGGTAAAGCGACACGATCCACTCGTCCCTCGTACAGCCACTGCCAGCGGCGGTTTCCTCCTGCGGAATTTCGTGCACCGTATATTGATGTCGGTTGTCCACCCCGAGCCACCGGTTATCTCTGGCTTTCGACTCTTCATTCTACGTGGCCTCTCTCCGCGTATCTATATCCCTCTTATGTATCCCCGCCAGACGAGCTTAGCCACGAGCCTAGTCCGATCCATCTGTGTGTGCCTTTTTTTGCTCGGACCCCGAACGAACCATAAGACTCTCGACCGCCACGATATATTCGACTGTAGGAGTGAAAGCGCCTCGAAACGAGCTTCTTCGCTCGAAGTTGTCATTGAGGGGCTCAAATCGTATATAAATTAACGTATCTCCATCTTGGCCGTATGACAAATGGCCATACGAGAAAAGAGTGACTTGATCTCTTTGGGTGCTTTTTTAAAGCATTTATCTTCAGTTATGAAATAAAATAATTTTCTATCTTAAACTTTTGTTAATCTTACTTGACCGGAAGTTATGTAATAGCAGAGAACTTCACTTCCCATCTGAAAATCTCTGTTTTTCTAACCGGAAGTGACGTCATAGGGGAAAATATACTTCCGCTTTGAACATTTTTGGTTTTCTACCGGAAGTGATGTCATTGGGGAAAACGGCACTTCCGGTTTGAAAATCCAAAATCGTGTCGTATAGTAAACGTAAGAACGGTCTTAGACCGAGAACCCAACACGGCGATCTAACAATCGCAGGTTTCGTTCTCAGAGCTCGAGTGCGCAATCATAAATCATGAAAAGGTGGTGTTGGAGAGTAAAGTCTGAATTGTGTGTTACACGTCGCCCGCAGAACCAATTCCATCGCCCTTTCTCACTCTCCGCTTTTCGCCCGGTCGGGAAAATGTTCGCCAATCGTTCCAGGACCACAGAACACCGCGAAAGCAACCAGTCTTCATCTTTAATTTAAATCGTTTGATTTCACTTGAGTCGAGCGTTCCGGGTGCAAAGGGTTGTGTTTTTGACGTGGACCGATTAGTAGGGCGGGTAATCGTGAGGATTGCTCTTCACAGTGGGGTTCGCGGGAATAAAGCTGCACGGGAGGTTTCGATGGGAGAAACCCAAAGAATTCCATTAAGATTTAATCGAGAAATATTCACGTATTCACCGAACATTCTAAACTAAGTTTCAAGGGGTCGAATTATCCTCGAATCCGTATGAAAACTCCGAAATAAATTAAACTCAAGATGTTTTCTACCACATTCGGATAGAAAGCCATCGACAGTCTTCGTCAACATCGCACACCTAAAACAACAGTCTAACATCCCTTATGGGATTAGCATAAAAATTGTTACACCGTTGTTCTAGGCATGCGAAATATTACCGCTAGTTAGAATTCGCGATAATAGTGCGATGTATTTTTTTTACAATTTTTTATAATTTGCCTTTCGAACCACCTTTTGTCTTAATAAACGCGCATCGTTATTATGGCTAAAAAAAGGCAAGGTTCTTATCGACATTTTTTTATGTACTTTTTTTTTATTTTATAGTTTGTTTTTCGAACCACCTTTTTGTCTTCATAAATGCGCATCGTTATTATAGCTAAAAAAAGGCAAGGTTTTTATCGACATTGTTTCTTCATTGGGTCATTAAGGTTTCCTGCTGCATCTAACAACTCCATATTCCAGCATGCATTACGAGACTGCGAATGCGACGCTTGGGGCGTGACTCTGTATGCAGGGAGTGGCGAGAACTCAGCATGTAAATAATCACCTATCTAAAGTCTTATGATCTAATATCTTTTAACAGAATTGTACCTTGATTAAAACCAGATTGGATTACTCGCCTCCTGTCGACATAGCCCATAATTCGTTGTTTGCGAATATTCTTGAAAAAAAGGTGGAAACAGAATATCGACGAAAAGCCGCAGGTAGAAAGAACGGAAAATAAAATGAGAAGGAAAAGAAAGTGCTAATGCCATGTTATGCAAGCTGCAAAGGGCTATCGTTCGTGGCATGGTAATGGCCAGTGAAACGGTCCGATATCGGGAAAGGATCGTCACCTGTTGCATCGGGAAGATGGGGTTCCCCGAACGGTACGGTATGGTGTTCACGAGTGCAGGAGGATGAGGACTAGTTGCCGGCTTCGAAGCCCATTCAGAAACAGGGGGTTGAGGGTATAGACGAGCGGCGACCGCCGCGCTCGATCGGATTTTCTCGTTCCACTGCTCGTTCGGGGTCGGCGACGAGACTGCGCCTATACGGGGTCGATCGACTGGACTTCCGTCGAATCCTTTTTGCTACCTCGCAGAAAAAGCTTTTTATCGGAACTTCTTTTTACGCGATTTCACTTCCCGAAGTGCTTAAAATTATCTAAATTGATAAATGATTACAATAAAAAAAATGTGTGTCTATGTCCTGATGTTCTAAAAATCAAACAATTATATCCGGAAAACGGCTTTAGCGATTATGCTCAAATTTTGCACCCCAGTCGGGGAACACATAACCTTTGGTTTGGTTTGGATATATTAAAGATCTACGATCGCCGACAAAGAGAACACATTTTTAGGTATAAGACGGGATATCCATCCAATCGTTTTTTGCTTTTGCGCAGAGAAAGCATTTCATCGGAAATCCTTTTTTTTCTCGATATTTGACTATCAGAAGCAACTTGAAATGTTCTGGATTGATAAAAAATTATATTTCGAAAAATGCGTGTCTGTGGGCCTGCGCAAACTCAAACAACTATAATTGGAGAAAGGCTTGAGCCTTTCATTGAATCATGCTCAAATTTCATATAGAAGTCGATCGCAGATTAAAAATCTGCGGCAACAAGTACACAATTTTAGGTATGTAAGGTGGCGGATAAGTCTTCGCCCAATCCACCACAATTACCCCGCGCAATTTTCGGATTCATCGAAATTCCGTACCGTTATCGACAATCCACCTGTTGACTATTGACGGATCTTCTCGCGTCAATCGCTCCAGATTTCCCGAACATTCTACCATAGCTCACATTCCGAAAGGCAATTATTATTTCAACCTGACGCTCCAGGTCTGTACCGATATACCCATAGTTATACATACATACGCAGCACAGTTGTATAGACGGAGAGTACTGATGGGCCTGGGAGTCCTCGGAAAGCCTGATACGATGGATTACCGTCGACAGGCTGGATGGCGAGGGCAGAGCTGGCAGGAGACGAGAAAAATTCCAATAGCACGTAGTAGGGTGAAGAAGCCGACAGAGAGCGGAGGAGGGGGGCATGGGGGGGGGGTGAAACGAGCCCATTTTGATAATGGGACTTTCCTTCTCTTTTATTTTTCCTCCCTTCCTTCCTCTTCTTCGGTGTTACGCTCACGCGGCTACATGTACGTCGTGTCTGTCTGTGGGCGCGTCTTTCTATACCTATACACTCATGTATACGTAAGTTCCACGGGGTATAAAGAGGTCGACGCTTCTCGCAAAGCTCTGTGGGGGATTTAGCGGGCCATCGTCACCCACGGATCTCTCGCAGGAGGGAAGCTGAGCGACGATTGTACGTACGTGCTCGTTCGCACTATCGCGGCTCGCGCACACACACACACACATACATATGTGCTGGTGATTCGCTGAGGGGTAAAGGAGCCGACGATCGTAGGTGGGTGGATCTACCACTGTGCCGTGCCATGTGTGGATGCGAGTGGGTGAATGTGTCGGGCTCGATGCCGATATGCAGTGAGGGAATGTCTTTCGAGGCTCGGTTTTTTTTTCCCTTTGAATTATCGACTGTCGGATGACAGTGAGAGAAAAATCGTTGGATTACGCAGTCGGGGCTCGCGGAGGAGCGGCGTGCCAGGGATATAAGCTCGGGGGACAGATTAATAACTGTGCCGAAAGCGATCGAGATGCCGCGATGGCGGGTATTGTTTTAACCCGTTGAGCCGATGCCAAAGCCCCGCGAAGGGGAAAAACAATTGTGTCTCTGGGATACTTTTGACGGGTCCGTGTCATTAGCCTCGATAAATAATGGATCGAAAAATTTTTTAGAGAAATTATTGATCACACTTGACGTATTCGGTTAGGGTCAAATTTTGTTAGGATTTTTTTTTTTTCAAGCGGTATAGATTTTTGCCTAAAAATATCTATTACTAATTCACCAAAATAGATGTTCTGAATAGAAAAAAATGTATGAAGTCAAGTGAGCGTTAATACTTCGAGAAACCAAAGTTTGGTATAAGTTGCGAGTTCTCGCAGTCTTTAGGATTAATAACTGTGCAGCCAAGAACTAGAGTGACCGAACTTTCGTTTGTGAGAAAAAAAATGATAATTAAAAAAGGGTTGAATCCTAATCATATAGAAAAAAAAATTAACTAGTATTGGACCCGTCTCAAGTGAATTCGGTGCATTAGCTCATTCGGGAAATTGGACCCGAAGCGAGATAACAGCGTTCCGGAGAAGGACCTGCGAGGGTTGATTCTTCTTTCACGTGAGAGAAAGGGTAGCAAGTCGACCGCAAAGTGTCACTCGTAAAGCTACCTACCGCGGGTTGTGCCGTATTCTACACGCAGTATATATACTGCAGGTGGAAGTGGCTTGCGTTAGCGCAAGAGGGTAGCAGGGGGGTGGATGGTTAGTTTTAATGAATTCAGCGAAGCGACGGAAGAGGCCCGGCTTTAACAGGATAAGCTAATTGTGGGGTATTGGCTAAGAGGTCGTCGACGAGCCAAGAGAGTACAAAGCTGCGAAAGAGCAAGGAAACGACAAAGTGAGAAAGAGAGCTCTCGTCAAGTGAAACTCGTCGAAGCTCAGGGAGCTGTGGCAAGAGAAAGAGCCAGAGAATCAAACACACTTGCTTCGCGGCTTTGGGTATCTCTTTCTGTATGTGCCCTTTCCTTCGCCCTCATCCCTGTCCCAGCGCCCGCGCTAACGGAGCAGGATCGTTAGCAGCTCCGTAGACGAGCGGAATCTCAATGCTGTTTCTTACAAGGAAAACCCCGATCTCGGGGACATCCCGGTCCTCCTGTTGGTCTTGCCTCCGTTTTCCAGGACCTTGCCGACTTCGCCGTCGCCTCTTACATTTCTGCAGTTTATCCCGACAGTGCCCTGAGCACACTACCGACGTTTTTTCCGTTCCATTCGCGAGTTCTTTCCGATTTTCTAAGCGAAACGAGCAGTGAATCAATTGGACGAATTCGCTAAAGAATTTTGGATGAAAACATCTTTTTGACTATATTTGGCTGATTGATTTGGATCGGATTGAAGACTTCTGGCCATTTCTGGTCATGCCGAAATCGCACCCGTAACACTTTTAGAGGACACTTTTGGCCACTGTATTCAACGACAAAACTAGTAATACATTGCTTTTTGAGAACACGTTTAGCCATTTTTTCCAACCGCAAACTCAAACCATTACGCCGTTTGAAGACACATTTTGTTTTGGACCATTCTGAATTGATTACTGCGTGTTATGTTTGCATTGGTTCGAACGAATTGATATCGAGAGATGAATGTAAGAGTACGGAGTAGTTCGTGCGAAAGATGAACAGACAAATAGAATGCGAGGAAACACAGAGTTCCATATCATTTATCACTGAGTATGCAGGTTCGTCACGAATAGGGTTTCACGCAAGGGTCGGCGGACGTAATACGCATTACGCTCGAAGGGGCAGCAGCGGGGGGGACAGATCTATTCGCACGAGTACTCACTCCCACTCGCAGATGTCCAGTGTTCACCTTTCACGGCATTCACGGAAGCAGTGAATGCCGGAGACGACGATACATGCTGGACTAGCTATCGTGGCTGCTGCGGCTGGACACTTAGGCGTCATGAAATCTTGATCAAATTCACGAATTCTTCTTAAAATGGCTCTCAAGCTTTGAAACGTCCAATTCTAAGCATTGACCTTACGATTTTCATCGTGTCTTTTGATTACCTAAAAACATTTAATGGGAAGGAATTAAAGTTCTTTTTTTAATCGATTATTGGGTATATTTTCGTCCTAAAAAAATTGACAAGTACATTCAAATTAAAAGATTATTTCCATTACTTTCAAAATATCAAGACTTTTTTTGGAAAACAAGTATAATGGCTTTCCATCTTTCCTGGACAAAACCGTAGGTTCAATTTTCATTAATTTTTCGCACAAGGTGTATTCACTTGTTCGGCAAGTGAATATACGCGCCGTTGAAAAATTCACCTCGGTAGTTAAGGTCCGGAGTGACTGTAACAATACGATTTGCCACGGCGGGGCAAAAAAAGGGACTTAGAGAAATCAAGCACTGGATAGAGAAAGAAGACGGAGCCACTGCTCCGGACTTTCCCGTTGTCGCTTTATTCCCGAGGCTTAGATTAAGTCCGCGAAGAAAAATCTATCCAGTCTCGGTTCCGGATGAGACGAAGGGCTGGCGCGACGGGGCGAAGGTGCGGTAGAAAAAAGAGCGTGGCAATATGGGTGTTGTCCCGGGCTCGGATATCTCTTTCTCCTTCATTCGGCGGAAGGGGGGGGGGCAACGATAACCCAGGCTTCGGGGACGATGGGGTCGGGCAACAGTTCGTCGGCCCCGCGCTATCCGAAGACTTCTATAGGACACTATAGAAAAGCGCGGAGGGTCCACTGAGGACGAGGTGGAGAGTACGACTGCGACGGAGCAGTCGGAGACTCCTAACTCAATTTAGATCGAGTGGCGGACATTTGTTAGCCGAGCCAGCGGGCCTGACTCTTATATACACCGGATCGTATAGCTACTTTATCCCCGGTCCGGGTTTTTATTTCCTATTATTTATCTGGATAAATAAGTCACCGGAGGAATGGGGAAAGGACAAGCGGGAAATAAAGAGCTGACGGAATGAGACTCGGTAAGACCTCCGAGCTCCATTATTGATCGTCAATTCAAATCCATCGCCGCACGAAGAGGAATTAATTGTAGCGGACCAAACAGTCTGCATTCCCGATTTCTCACAGTTCGCATCAAGAAAATAAGAATTCCGTCTCTTAGAGGCGACCCGACAAAATTAATTGTGGTCGATAGTTTCTGGGTCGTCCGGCAATCAAAGTTCAGCCAAAGTGTCCGAGCGGCCGTATTGGTCGAACTTACACAGAAAACAAAATATCATTGAATCAAGTAAAATTTGCTTGCGGGCTGCCAATGAAGTAAAAACGTTGTTTCAATTCTACTCTGAATTCGTACAATTTCATACCGGATTTGTAAGAATTGAAAGTACAATTGAAACAACCATTTTTTCCTTCGGCAGCCGGCAAGCAAATTTTTTTCAGTGTAATCTTAACGCAAAACCTACCTCCAAAAGAAAAGCTCCGAAGGCAAAGTTTGTAAATTTCTGAGTCGCAGAATCCAACCCTACAAATTCCGCCCGAATATTCCGCGACAACCCCCCATTTAGCATTGTTTCCACCTCGTTGAAAAAAGAGAGCGACAATGCGAATTGTAGAAAAAAGAAAGCACATGAGAGCGCACACACACACACGATACCATGGGGGCAGCCGCGAGGGGGTGTGAGGCTGAAAAGTGTTGCATGTATAGAGGGGCGAAAGCGGGTTGAGCGATCCAGCAAATCGCGCGTATCACAAAAGAAAGAGAAATAACGAAGAGAAAGAAGGGAAACCTCGAGTGTTCGGAGTCCCGTTTGGGGGTAGGGTAGGATGGGGGGGGGGTAGGGGGTGTAAATGCCAAGTGAACAGTACGAGTTCGAGTGAACAGTCCTCGAAGAGCCGCCGCCGTTGCCGCGACGACGGTGACGACGACTCGGTGGCCCTCGACCTTTATAATCCTAGCATAATTACTAGGCGCACTAGGGCGGTCGGCGAGGCACGGGAGTACACCGGCGTCGCCCCATCGCTCACTTTATACCGTTGGTACGTACGGGGCGAACTATGTGCCGAGTATACGAGTACACTACGTGGCCGTGCCCCACACGAGAGATTAATTGTTATTAATTATTTTCCCGTACGTACGAGCAGGGAAAAGGGGTAATTGCGTCATCATACAGCAACGCCGTTTAACAATGAGGCCAACCGCGTCCCTTTCACGCTAGACCGGAAGCCGCCCCTTCAAAACTGCAACCTCCCGCTACGGTCCCATGTCTCGACTGGAACTACTTCTCGCTGACTTCCGCTCGAATTCTTTCAATTGTACCCCGGACCGGGCTGCAGCGTCTCGCGGATACGTACGTACCACCCGGGCTGGTGTGATTTCCACTCGGTCCATTGTTAGACACTTCAGACTCTCCGAGCTATGCTGCGGTCGGTGACCGAACCCGGTAACGATTGTCCTCCGAGGACTTCGATGAAATGCACGGGAACGTTTTTTTGGCGCTCGAGCCTTGGAAATGCCACACGCACACAGAAAAAAATATCATTGAATCAAGTGAAATTTGCTTGCGGGCTGCCAATGAAGTAAAAACGTTGCTTCAATTCTACTGTGAATTTGTACAATTTCATACCGGATTGAAACGATAACATGTCAGCTTGACAGTCTTGCTGTCGTTGTTTCAATATCGTATGGAATTGTAAGAATTGATAGTAGAATTGAAACAAACATTTTTTTCTTCGGCAGCCCGTAAGCAAATATTTTTTTCAGTGCATGGTTCATTTTTGGGCATGATGTTTTGATAGCTATCGTATAGTCATCGGACTAAAGTCCCGGCTGATCGATTTCAATATAATCAAAAACTTGTATTTCTTAATGACAAGTTCGGAAAAAAACAAGATTATTGTCAGTGTCGAGAAGCCTTTCCTTCATAAGATTTAGCGTATCCACTTTGAAGTCTGGGAAACTGTTGAGGGACTTAATACTCTTTTTCTTCTATTGTTTTTCCCTCCACAAGCCACACATGTTCGAGCCTCGCACATCTCGCAACCGTGCCTGAAACGAATAATTTTCTGTTTTCTGTTTGTTTGATTAAACAGAAGATTATTCGTTTCAGGCACGGTTGCGAGATGTAGGAAAAATCTACACCGAAAAAAAGGTTTGGTAATAAAAAATAAAATAATAAAATGGTAATAAAATTTAAAAAAAAGGTTTGGTTTAGCAGTTTGACCGAATATTTAGTTGCTTCAACAAATAGTTAGGTGAATTTACCAAACATTTTTGTTCAATCGACCTGAGATTTCTTTCGCCACCCACAACTGCAGGTTAATTTGATATTACCAAACCTTTTTTTCGGGATATAACAAAAGAATATTAGGTACCTCAATAATTTTCGAGATTTCGAAGTGGACACGCAAAATCTTATAAAGAAAAGGCTTCTCGAGATCGACAATGATTGTTTTTTTTTCTGAATTTGTCACTGAGCAATCTAAGTTTTTGATAATCAGCCTCTAGCTTAGCATTTCCGGTTGCGTAAACATCAATTCCTTACATAGTTTCCTATGCAGCGATCTACATTATCGATCTCTGCGCAAGGAAGTTTCAGCATTCACCGTACGAGAGTCCAGAAACGTAAAACGAATAATGCACTTTCCTAAGGCCATCGAAAGGCTCCGCAGAGACTGATCATCCCTTAGGTAGCTCGCTTCTAATTGCCGTAGTCATTTTGCTAACGGTCAAACGACCCTGTATTATCACACACACGGATTGCGAGAGTATAGGTATCTTACGGGGGGCCAACTGGTGCCTCGAGGGCGGACGGGCTTCTGTTGCATTGCTTTCGAGGGTAGGTACTTCAACGTAAGGACAATCAAGAGGACGCGGTCTCAACAGTGGACCATTCAACGCTACAGTTCCGAAGTATTTGCGAGTAAGCTGGGTGCAATACTCGTATGTCGTCTCCTATTTTCTGCCGTCTTCCTTTTCATGGCAAGTACCACGCAACCAACGCTCGCATATGTCGACTCCGAGCGTACTATAATTGCCGCTCTAACGTTCGCGGACTGTGTCCGCCGGTCACCGAGGTCCCGCGGGAGGTCTCGAAAGTCCGAGGAATTTAAGAGTAACCGGGGTCCGTTCGGCCCGGGTTTGTAACTACTCCGGAATCGTCGTCATAATGTCATCAACCAAGGTGGCAATCTACTCCACGAGAACAATAAATTTCCAGACCCCAAGAGGCTTCGCGATAAAATTCGACCGGTCAATAGCTCACGAAACGTTTTATAATGGAAACTGAGAAATTGCTTTTTCGGGATGTGGCAGGTACGGCGATGACTCAGTCCGGCGACATTGGGTTTGCGATAAGAAGGTCGATACAAGAAAATCAATGAATCTGCGATGATTACAAATAATTGCATTAAAATCAATAAAATGTGGAGACAAAAATATCATCATACTCTTCACAGACTATTCGGAAACTGTTTTTTTTTCTTTTGGTATTGTGACATTGAAGAAAAAGAGCGGGCGAGCGGGGAAGAGTTGAACCACGTAGAGCTGAGCGAGAGTGAGATTTGAGTGCTATGAGAAGCGCTGAGCAGACCGCTGATCAAATAAAATCAATAAATTTTCTAATTTAATTGTTATTAAATTATTAATTGATGTTAATGCGATTAATAACAACTAATCGCATTAACATCAATAAAATCTAGAGATAAAAGTATCATCCATACTTTTTGCAGAGTATTCGGGAATCGTCATACTATTCGCAGACTATTTGGAAATTGTTTTTTTGGGCGTTATGACATAGAAGAGAAAGAGCGAGAGGGAGAGGAGTCGAATCGCTGAGAGGTGAGCGAGAGTGAGCTTGAGTGCTATGAAAAGAGCCATGGAGAGGGCGGTGCACAGGGAGACCACGTGTGTATGTAATGCGTGTATGTTTGAGAGGATACAGCGGGAGGAACGCGAGGGAGCGAGGCGCGGGGTAGCCAAGCGAGGCTGTCCGCAATTAAAATAATTCCCTTTCTGCCTGCAGCCGAGCGGAAAGAACTTACCAGCACCCTCGCGGGTACCCGGAAGAGGGGGGGGGGGGGGGTACGAGAACGTCCGCGGGCGCTCACCCCATTGCACCCTCTGGCCGCAGAAACGCCCCCTATTCCTTCGTCCCTTACGTACGAACATGGTAAGCATAGCTATTTTAATTGTGTCGCGGCGATGCAACTGAGAGAAATAGAAACAGAGCCGAGGGTACACCGAGACCTGCACGGGCATGACCAGTCCAGACGCAGGACACCCGGAATTAAGGCTCTTCCCGCTTATACCTCTCGAGCGAGATGCGATTCCAACCTCCGGGTATGCGGAGCTCGAGGATGACCGAGCAACGCCACGGCGCGTTATGCTTTACTCCCGAGAATTGCGAGGGTGATTGCGTCTCGCTGCTCGGACACGGCTACGGAGGATATCGCGAGGGAAGGGGCTAAACATGGATCCGTAGATTCTGCGGGCAGAAAATGAGTTCTGATGGTTTGGGCGAGACATCAGCCGAAATATGTTAATACTCCGAAACGACTCACGGATGAATCTCCTTCCCGATCTTAAACGGGACGTTTTGAATATTATTCAGTCTTATCCAAGTATGAAATACAAGAATTCCTCAATGCAGAGAGCTGATTCAATCAACGCAATAAACCCATCATCAGACTGAGAAAAGGGATGGTATTTCCTACTATAACGAATAGTTCCCAGGGGGGACGTCTATATAGATAGTTTGTGACAGTATATAGGGTAAAAGTGGTGAATATGGCCCACCTCGATTAACACGTAAATCAATGATATATGGATTGGTCCATACTCCCCACTTTTACCCTACTCAATTGATTAAACTATAATTATAGTTACAACTATAATTTTTGGTGAGTGTCGTAACTGTAAAATGTAGACGTTCCCCTGGCAATTATTTACTATGTAAGTTTTTCTCAGTTCAAAGTTACTCTGTTCCAATTATTAACCGATGGTTTGACTTTCAACGAAGAGGCTAGACATGGATCCGTAGATTCTGCGGGCAGAAAATGAGTTCTGATGGTTTGGGCGAGACATCAGCCGAAATATGTTAATGCTCCGGAACGACTCACGGATGAATCTCCTTCCCGATCTTAAACGGGACGTTTTCAATATTATTCAATCTTATCCAGATATGATAAACCGGTATGAGAAACCGATCGTTTGACTTTCAACGACGTCGATCCACTTTCGGGCTGGATCGTCCGCTGTTTGTCGCAGCCTCTTTATCCGACGGAATTAGTGAGGAGCTCAAGAAACGCGGAAGCCGCGGATACTTTCGCGAGGTCGCCGATGCCGCGGATATCTCCACCGTGGTTAAATTAATTCGAGCGAAATCTCGGTTAGCCTCGGAAACGCAGGAGGGTGCGCGTTTACACATTCTTCCCGCAACGTGGCCGGGGGTACGGAGAGTTGTAGAACGAGCTTTTCACGGAGAGGAAGCTCAACCGAGTTTGGGCTCCGCGAGTGCGGAGCCTGGAAAGAACGGAGCGAGAGAAAAGATGAGCCGGGGCTGGTCCGTTTCAAGAGGGGACGTCTATTTCCGTCTGTTCATTCTCCCTCCTTCTGCAGAAACATCCCCGAATGACTGAGCCTCGACTTACGCCACGAGCAGCGGGCGCACCGTGGAATCGGCGGGCTGCTGTGTCCTGTTCCTTCTCGGTCGCGTTTAAGTGCGGTTTCACTACAGTTTGCACTACTTAGGACAGGGTTGTAGAAACTGTTGGCAGAGTCGTCGCCGGGCCCGTATCGAAGGCCTATTGGATTCTCTAAACTGCCGCCACTGAGGGTAGTAAAATGGCATTCTGCGATACGATTTATTTTTTGATTGCAACGAGATCAACACATTACGCCATACTTCCAACATCTAGAATGGCTGAAGGTGCATCAACTCCGGCTCTACTTCCTGGGTATCCTTATGGGCCGGGCGATGAAAACCGGTGTCCCAGACTTCTATGCAAGTCAGCTACATTTCAGAACCGAACGTCAAATTACCTCACGCACATGGGAGAAGAATTTGTATGCCCTCTCTATAGACTGACCATCTACGAACGACCGGTTATTCACTGATAAAAAAGTACAGTTAAATCAACTAAGATTCGGGCAGGGTCGTTTAAATAAATATTTAGTTAGTCGAACAAAATATTTTAATGACTCACAAATATTTTAGTGAAGTCACCCATCAAATTGTTGACCTAACCAATTTTTTAGCTGTACCAACAAAATATTTATTTGAAGGTCCCTGCCTGAATCTTAGTTGATTCAACCGTATTTTTTTATCAGTGTTGTAACGAGTATCCGGTTGTGGACCCAACCGATCGATGGGCTCGATGGATCTCGCAAAAAGAGGATTTTTCTCATTTTCACTACTCTATCCGGAACTCCAAGTTGGGGTAACGATATAGTTATGTCTAGGGGCAATGGAAATACACTGCTTTTCCTACCTTTCCCACTTCTATTTATTTTCCTTTATCTTTAATTCTTACTTAATCTACCCACGTAATCCTATTATTATCTATATTCGCCAGCAGTGCGTGTCATTTAAACGCTTTGCAAAATTTTTTGTGCTTGCAGGGTTTCACACCCTAGCTATAATAAACTATAATAATAATAATAACAATAATAAAATAGCTGCAGGTTCGGAAGCAGAGAACCATCGGCGTGATTGGGGTTGAGAGTAGTCTTCATTCAGTGCTACGGTGTGAATGACACACGGGACCGGTACTGGCCGACGCTGTGCCAATACTGGCCCTGTGTGTCGCTCCCACTAGGTTGGCTTCTTCGAGGCCTAAGCCAGGAACAGTTCCGTCGGTACTGTTCTTGAACCCGGCGACCTGCCCGTTAGTCGTCTCGTCTCTCTTATTTCTCTTCTCGCACGGTCTTGGCTCCCGGTCGCTCCGCATCTACGATGAGAGGCTCGACCTGCCGCGGAAGCGCGTGCGAACAAGCGGTAAAATAAAAGAACGCGTTACCATGACGGGACCAACCAACCGAGGAGCGGGCTTGAAGCCGTCGAGCCCGCTTCTCGAGACGCAAATATAATGGAAGCCGAGGCGCGACGTTTTACCGGAAGCTTTTGAAAGTTAAGAAAAAAGGCGAAGAAAAAACAAGCAACGCGATGGAAGAAGTGAGTTAAACAAAGAAGCAGAACGGATCGCGTTGATTTCTCGTCTTCCTCTCATCGCAACGCTAAACTCGGATAAAAGAGCTTTGCGACGCGAAATTACGGGGATTATTGTCAAAGAGAATGTACCCGCTTGTCTGGGGTGCGGGTACGTTTTTGTACCTACTCTGCGGGATGATTTGGACAAATTCGCTGTGCGAGCGGGATCTTTGCATAGACGTATGAAAAAAGACTGTTAACAAATTTGCGTGACGCTTCCCAAGCAGTTTTTTTGTACTCGTACATTTTGAAAACAGAGATCTAAAATAAAAATAAAAATTATTTTGTTGTATTCGTGTGGACGAGCAAAGCCGTTTTTACAGAAACTGTAGAATCGTGAGTGGGTGTGTAAAACTATGTAGGGTAGAGCGGGGCAAAATGGGGCAAGACGGGGTTTTCGGGCAAAGCGTCATTTTCCAATAATTTTTGGATGCCGAATTCGCCCTATCGGATACATCAGGCTTTTCTGCCCAGTTTTGCCACCTTTCTGATCCAAAAATGATTGAAAAATTTAGTTTTGCCCAAAAACCCCGTATTGCCCCGTTGCCCCATTTTGCCGCGCTCTCCCCTATATTAAAAAATTGGAACAAGCTATTTTACGATTTTTCAATCTGAAATGAAATCTCTCGAAATTGAAGAATTCAAGACCACAAAAGAGCCGGTACAAGGTCGTAAAAAGTCTGTTCGTGCAGGATATTCCGAAGGTATGTCAAAAGAGGGTTGCCATTCGAGGCGTCGACATCACCTGCTGTGATGTGGCAATTGGACGAACGATTGCGTCGGGGGAAAAAAAAAGAAAAAAAATTAAGAAATGAATAATAAAGAAGCCCACCATGAGTCCAGCGACGATCCCCATTCCTCGTTCCACCGTCAGAATCTCGTTATTATCACGCACCAATTAAACGCGTACAGCCGGTCTGCCAAAGATATTAGAGGCAGCGTAGCGAGTCGGAGGTCGAGTAAAAATAAGTAATTAGAAATACCGCATGGATAATATACGGTGCAATTAAGGCCGAAAGAGGGCCACCTAGCCAACCACCATCAGCATCACCGCGGAGTGAGCTCGTTGCTTGTGGAGTGAAAAACAGGTGGTGGGGCGGCGAAGGGAAAATTCGAGAGAATGATAGAGAAAGCTTCTATATGTAGGAGAACAAGCCTCCACCACCACCCCGAACCGGGCACCGCCGCACCTCTTCCGAGCGGCGCGAGCGTCACTCCCGGCGTTCCGTTTCCTCGCGGAGGTGGAGCCTCCACCGGATGCGGATTCATAATTAAACACGCCCTTAAAACAAAATCATTACGGCTGTGTCGGTAGCGGCGCCGAAGAGTAGGAAAGCTGGAACACAAGGAAGGAGGGTGAGTTATCGAGAAAAGGGAGGATGAGGAGAGTGGAAGCTCGAAACGTTGCGGGAGGAAGGCGACGCGACAAAGGAGCAACCACCCCCCCAGACGGCCGCCCCTTCTTCTGGTGTGGCGGGGGTGGATACCCTCTCGGTCGGCCAGGGGGTAGATCTCTCGTTTCTGTACCTACTCATCGCCCGTAGCTTTCTTCCAGCCCGCCACTGTGGCCGGTCCTTGCAGGGTGCGCGTTCCCTGGTGGGAATGAGAGATAGGACGGGTGCTGGCCGGCGTTGGGCGAGCACTGGCCGAGGCTTTACCAATATTGGGCCTGTATGACGCTCAGCCTAAGGTTCTCTTCAGGGTTTCTTGATTCTCGTACTGGGATGCCAATTGAGGTGTTTCTTTGGATCATCTTCGGTCCCGTGAAGTTATGAACTGCAAACATCCTGAGGGTTGACAACGTTCGAACTGTACGTGGAGTTTCCTTTATTTGACTTGTCTGATCGGTTTCCATTCTGATGCGGTAATCGGGGACGGAGCCACCTCGGGACAACCGAGGACGCACCGGGGAAGAGAAGGGTGCACCTGCCGTACAATAGTCGAGTGGGGGCGAGTCAGTTCGGCGTTGTAGCAGCAGCACCGGTTGGTGCGAGATGGGGTTGGGCATGCGAATACGGAGGATCCCGGGGATTCGAACGGGAACCACCCACCGAGTCGACCGCGCCGGTCCGGCCGGCCCGCGAGCTGGCAGAAGCACGAGAGCACCTTGCCATTTTCTGACACCCCTCGACCGTTCTATACATCGGTCGAAAACACCGTGTTATATACATACACGGGTTTGGAATTGTAGCTATACGTTTCGCTGCATACACGAGGCTTGGGACTTCCGTTCACCCTCGAATTCATATTTCTTAGACAATCCAATGTTCAGCGGGGATTTGGGGAAATGGCTGGAAATCGAGTATTCGACGATGATTACTTCACAATACTCGAAGATGATTACTTAAGGGTTGCAGAATAAACTCCTGCAACGATCGCAGAATACAGGAACCGGTACAAAAGTTTCACCGGCCAGACTTGAAGACCGAACTCGTGCCAGATCTACAATTGATCATAGTTTTCACTTCCGACGTTATCGATTCTCAGTGAAATTAATAAAAAAACCTTCAGCTTGTGGATTTAATTTCGTCAAGTTGGGCACATCAGCGTCCCGTAATCCACAACGTGACGCCCTGTTAAAAGCGGCATTGGAGAAAGGACAGAAAAATGAACTCTGTCTAGGGATCAAATCCGTCCCGTCGCTGATCAGAGTTGGAACGCTAATCACCGGATTGCTGTTGATCTTATCCACTTCGGATAATCGTATTGGACTTTGGCCTGGTGAGAAAATGTTTACCTATCGGCATGGTTAATGCCCGGTTTTACATGTAAATTCATACTATTTCTGTTGCGATTGGTCTGGAAATACAGACGCATCTATAGAAGTTTCACGGACCTTAAATACATTCTCCTCCCAGATCCGTCGTTCATCTCGCTTATAGTTCTCTTGTTTAGTTAGCGCGCAGCGTGCATCGCAAAGACAAGATCAGTTAAAAAAAAAAAAAAAAATGACCGGAGCCGGAAAAATCGTCGAGGCAGCTTCGTCACGTTGTGTCTACCGGCAGGAGTCTTCGTCGTTATGCCGTCGTGACGTATAGCGAAGACGCGAGATGAGAAACGAGTGGCTGCAGGATACACGCGACCATCAAAATGCGAAACGTTCGCAAACGAGTCACGATTGTCTAATTACGGGAGGCTAAATACTGCTCTGACGTTCGTATTATTTTTTTCTTCTTCTGCCTGCCGGCCCGGCTGCCGTTGCAATATTATCATATTTAGTATGCGCACTTAGGAAGCCGGCTTAAATAAGCCCCCGGAACCTCGAGCTGCCCGCGGAAGCAACTCGCCGCGGGGCCGGGCACGAGTCTAATAAGTTCGTGTGCACCGGCCGAGAGCCGTCATATTTATGCGCAAGGTTCACCTTAACCCCTTGCCTACAAGTTACACCGGCACGTAGAATAACCCGAGCCACCCTCCGCCCCAAGTTCTTGGACCCCGCGGTCCTTCCGGACTTTTTACTCCTATCAAGAGCCTCGAGTTAGCTCAATAGTCCTTTCGTCACCATTTTACCGTCAAAATTGCCATCTGGATTTTCGGGACTCAGTCTAAATCACTAACATGCAAATCTTCAAGATAAAACCTCATTCATTTAAAAAAATTAAAACCCATCTACAATATTGCAACGAATATATAGCTGACTATTCGTTGAGACACACAATATTAGTTACGATTGACAATAGACGGACGAATGGACGATCGATACAAGATGGATCGTCATGTAAAACCGTTTGGAATGAGACGTCTGATAGAACAGACATGTGACAGTTCGTGCCCGGAATATTTACTTGCGATTGTACTAATAATATCCGCCCCCAAACAAAATACGCGCGTTATTCATTCGCTCGATCATTACAATATCATCCGATGGGATTTATCCTGATGCGAGAATTCCAAATTCATCACCCGGTCGAGCGAGGCAACGGAAAGCGTTCGATTCGCACGGCATGCAGCATTGAAGTCTCTTCCAATCCAATCCTTCCTTCCCTTCTCATCGGTCCTTCGTGCCAATCGCTGCGACCTATCGCGTCTCGGTTCTTCGCTCCAGAAACGGATTTCTGGTCTGTGAGGTAACCGTCGCACGCTTTTTGGCGAGACCTTCGTTGCATGTAACGAAACATCCAATGTCCATGTAAGGAATATGTGTGTTGGCCAAATCAATCGCTGTTTTTATTGCAGAATTAACTCATTTAGGGTCAAATGAGTTTAGCCACACTAACTGTTCTTGCAAATGTCGTACCCTTTTTGAAACCAACTTTTAGTGCACGAATGATTCTTTATTTCTCGTGACAAATGGATTTTTACCTATTGTATATATTGTATTGATTATTTTCAGGTAAAAACTGGCGTCTGAAACGGACGCGCTCGGTCCTACTTGTGTTCATTCCTATGACTTTGCCTGATTTAAATAAGAGTGTTGTTTTAAAGAGTCGCTCACTATTCAGTTTAAATTTAACTAAATATTTTTTTTACTTATTAAATTTTGCATTATATGTTTCTCATATCGAACGCATCGTTGACTTTCGTTTGAAAAAAAAAATTCGAACAGTAATTTTTTTGCGCGCTTTTCCCGCAGCCTCAAGATAATATACGACATTACTGAATGCCGCGATTCCTTCGGGATTTTCCGGTTAGTTTTCCAACACAAAGGTGTCGGCGAACGGCTGGTCGCTGGAGCGGTGAGGGACGGCTAAGAAAAGTTTTGGTTCTCGCGCGCGGGGACAGGGGCGAGAGATGCCGGGCGTCGGTGGCAGGAGAGGGTAGAATGGAAAGAGTTCTCGCTCCCGAAGAGCAAAGAGAGAAAAGCAGTACAGCGACAACGGCGAGCGAGAGACTGTGCCGCTCATGCTGGTTGGTGGTTCACGGTGAGCGCGAGAGCTACGAGAGGTTCTAATTTACCGAGACGCAGGGACTTTGCGTCTGAGACCGCGTCGGAGGCTAACTGCTAATTTAAGGGTTAATTCCTTGGGAGACAAGTTGGCAGAGTTACGACGAAAATATTCATGGCATTATGCATACGCTTAGGCGCTGCGCTGGCGCGGCCGGCGACCGGTGTCGCTAATAAAAATTAAAAAGTCTAATTGCGAAAAGCCGCACTCTCGCGCTTTTCGTAAGGCGTACCCTGTTCTTCCGGTACTGTTGTATATGTATATTGTATATATGTATACATATATATATATATATATACGTATACGTATACTTGGTACGCCCTCGCCCACGTGTGGGATGAAATCTGACGGTGTCTATAAGTTCCCGTCGGACCCCAAGCGAAAAATCCTAAATCGACGTCGTTTTTCCCATGTATGTATGAAAAAAGGACCGACCGACACGAAATTTCGCCCTCTCGCCAGCCGTAATCTAATTTGCACGGGAGTTTTGACGCTCCGGTAGGATTTTCCACGGAATCGACGATATTGAATTCACAATACGGATAAATCTATGATACGAGACGGAGAATTGTATCGCGGGGCTTTGGGCCTCCGGGTAAAGTGCACACGAGGGTGGTGTTTCGATAAAATACTGCCGACGATGATCAAATCTGCCTCAGTTATGGCACGGCGTCGCACAAAGGCGAGCCCCGGAAACGCAGGGAATAAATAAAATCTTACCTGCTTATAAATTTGCAACGTTTTGACAGGTGCATTTTTTCGTTGATAACATTTGTAGATTATTCTTGCAGAATAGTCGAGAAATAAGTATATTTATTTTTGAGCTGAAACATATTTGCTGGCTTCAAGCATTTTAATTTTTTTTAGTATCTGCGCTATGAAAGGGTTGATTCACCGATAGGAACCGCATAACAAAAAAAAAATTCGTAGATAACATTTCGCATTTTTTCGTAGATAACATTTGTAGATTATTCTTGCAGAATAATCGAGAAATAAATATATTTATTTTTGAGCTAAAGCATATTTGCTGGCTTCAAGCATTTTGATTTTTTTTAGTATCTGCGCTATGAAACGGTTGATTCACCGATAGGAACTGCATAAAAAAAAATTACGTAATTTCGTTTCAAGTTATGAAAACCGGAGTTCACGGCTATTCGCGGTTAATAACTCGAGGATTCGTCTCATTGCCAAATTAAATTTTTCCTCCGCACGCTGCGTCTCTAATGTCAGCCCACCTATATTCCATCTACAATATTGCAATCCTTCGTGACTCGCAAAGTCCTATAACGAGCCTGCCCCTGCCAACAGTTAAATAAAATAAGCAAAAGGAAAAGAGACAAGCAACTCCCAGAACCGTGGCGTCGATTTGCTCGGCGTCGCCTTGGAACGAGGTGGGAGGGGGGGGGGGGGGTCACTCCTTCTCGTCCTTTCGGCACGGTTCGGTTGTAAAAATAAAGGAAATTTATTTGCGTAATTCGAGTGAGCGAGGGAAGAATTGCGGAGTGGGTTGGGAGGGATGAGAGTTACAGCGTATGTTTTCCAGGTCTGCAATTATACCCTGTGTTGAAGAGAGTGAGAGAGGGAGAGTTCGAGCCCCTCGGTCGTCGTCCTGTTCCACATCCCCCTCCCCCCCACCCCCTCCGCTCACGTCCCACAAAGGACGTTGAACGAGAGAATGAAGAAGAGTAGGAAGAAAGGAGCGCGAGAGTAAGAGTTGAACGTCGGAGAGTGGCAATATAGTTTCCCTAATGGCGCTTAAAAAAATCTTAAAAAGACGATATTAAGGATGTGACTACGGCGAGCAGGAAGGAACTGAAGGAACTCGAGAGTGAGGGAACGGAGCGTGGCTCGGGCTGGCTGTGCCGGAGAGAACGAGAAGATAGAAAGAAATAAGGAAAGAAGGTCGGAGGAGATGAAGAGGATGGCGAAAGGGGGGTTGGGTTGCGGGGGTAAAGGCGAGGGTGCCAAGGTATGGGTCGTTCCAGCTCTGGTTAATCGCCGTAGGACAACCGGAGAAATGAGCGAGCAGTACCTTCCACTTTGGTAGCAAGGGTGCCGCCCGTACTCGCGCGAGGTGCGAGAGATAAAGAAAGAAGAATCGTAGCTCGGAAGCGATGGTGAGGCAGGGCGCATAGGGAGGAGAAACGAGAATGGAAGGAGCTGAGCTGCCGAGTCGTTGGGCGGTGTAAGAGGTGGAGGAATTTAAAGAAGTGTCGAGAAAACTGGAGGCCCGGTGAAAAAACGCGGAGAAATTAAAGATGAACCTTGAGTGAAATGGGGCTCGAGTTTATAAGGGCTTTCTCTCTCGCCTCGTCGGATCTCTCGAACGTCTCTCGTGACACCCCCCCTCCCCTCCACCCCCAAATACCCCCTGCTCTTCACTCTTTCGCACTTCTTCAACTCTCTCGTTTCGTTTAATCAGAGTACTCTGCGACGCCCCGATAGGTCTTTAACACCCTCGGCAACGATTAGGGATTACGCCGGGAAAATATTACCGGATATACGTGATAACGCGAAGTGCGGATACGGTTTTTGCGGGAAAATAATAAATATTCTTCGTAAAACGTTATACTATTACCCGTTATATTTGCATCACGTTTTCTTGCTGCTGCAGTTGATGGAGGGCGAAAATTGTATGAAATGTGGGAAGTAATGAGTAGTAAGTGTGTATTTATTAACAATACATACGATGCATTAACGACCGTTACAATTTTCTAATCATTTATAGATTTACACATTTATAACTGCATCCACACAATATCAACGGACCATCGATCGAAGTCCTTCAGTCCGGGAACTCATGATTTTTTGGAAAATCGTTCGATTGAGCAGTCTTGGATAATAGTCAGGTAAATCGAGTCTTATGAATTAACAAAAAAATGTGCACACTTTTTAAAAGGAAGACTGGTGCAAGCGAATGATACGAATCAAAGAATTCCTATTTGTTGAAGGACTTTGTAATAATTCACAGAAAAATAAGTGATTTTACTATATTAAGTTCCATCATTGAATTATTTAATTGTTTAAAAGTTTAAGCTTGTTTAAAAGTGGTCTTCCATCGGTATTAATGTAGAGGGTATTCAACGAGAAGTATTCGTGGAATCAATTATTGACGAGGATGGGAATGGAGAGTGTCAACTTCCGGATGCCCCCGAATCACTTGATTTCACTGTCAAGAACCTTTCGATCTTTCGGACGGGATGCCTCACTCCCGTCGCGACATCTTAAGCCAGTCGAGCGTGTCTTTTCCGCGGTACAGCACCCTCCGGCTCTTGCCGGAGGTATGAAGCGAGATAAAAAAAAAAAAAAACTGGGTAGAGGGAGAAATGAGGCCCTCGAGCTGAATACAAAGTATCAATCAGCCCTTCGGATGAGGGAACTCGTGGTGTGGGCGAGCTGTGAAAAATACTCGGTAATTACGACACCCCCCTCGAAAACTTCGGCACAAATATACATAGCACACTTTATGCCACCGTCGCTGGGCTCTCGTCCTTCCTCTGCAATCGTTTCAGTCTCTCGATATAAAAGCCCCTCGAGTACCGTGACGGAGGATAGATCGCCGCGGTACACCCGCCGGTTACTCGAAATCTTGATGAAGATGTTAAATTTCACGGGAGCGAATTGAAAAAGTGGCACCGCAGCGAAGAAATAATTTGCGAATCTTTCATTTATATTCCGCATAAGAAAAATTCAATGAAAATAAAACGATGAAAAATAATTGGGTAAAAGTACACTGATGAAAGAACACGGTTGAATCAACTAAGATTCGGGCAGGGATGTTCAACTAACAATTTTGTTGATGCAGCTAAACAATTTAACGAATTTGTTCAACAATTTGTTGAGTGATTTCACCAAAATATTTTGGAGTAATTCAAATATTTTTTACGAACAACTAAATATTCATTTGAACTTCCCTGTCTGAATCTTAGCTTATTCAACTGTACGTTTTTTATCAGAATTCTCGACGAAAAAAAATATATCGACTCTTTAACCATAACATGTAATAATCTCGAATAACAGAAAAGCGACTTCAGCTTTCGTACACTGTAAAAAAATCAATTGAGTCAACACAATGTGCGCTTACGCGCGTTGAAACGAGTGTTTGGTTTATGAAAAGGAATACCTCATTGATTAAACTAGCAGACCGTCGAATCGAATGTTTAATTTCTACGACAATTATTACCATTGATCGGCCAATATTTTGTTTCGCCGTCCGCAAGCGCTCCTTTTGTTGATTCAATTGATGTTTTTTTCTCAGTGCCCGCGTAACTTTCACCTAGAGAATAATCACAATTGAAATTGACGCTAAGATTCGCGGGTCTCCACGTAAGCTAAGAATTACAGTCTGCCTATGAGGTCACTTTAACCCTCTCTACTAATTAGCAAGATCATTTTACCCCTCGATTTTGCTATTCTCTTTATTATTATTAGTTTTTTATTCATTTAGATTCAAGCGATGTGGTTAGAAGTGCGCAATAATGGTGGGAATGAAAAAAACGTGAAGAACGAGAAAAGGCGCTCTAGTGCTTGTATACACATGCCTTAAGTGCTAAACATAAAGCCGGGCGTCGGTTCGCGGATCCGGAGGGGGCAGAGCGGGATGCTAGGGTAATTACGAAATTCAAATTAACTCGAAAAACGAAACGGCAGTATACCGGTACGCGCCGTTCTCTTCCTTTTCTTTTTTTTTTATAAGGTTCTCCTTCGTTCTCTTTTATAAGGCGGCGTAGTCGACGAGGTAGATACGAGACGCGAAACGTCGGGACTTTCACGTCGAGCTCATCCGCGCATCAAGCACAGCTACTTCGCGAAGCCTAATATACTAGACCGAGAACGTGGAACGGGGGGGGAGGGCGAGAATTTGCTTATATAGCATTCACCGGGTGCCAGAAGCAGCTCAGGTACTACCTGAGTCCGCGCTAGCAAGCACTCTGATATATTTACCTGCTCGAGAGGCTTTAATTATACCCGACTCTGCGGATAAAAATAATACCTGCCTATCTAATTAACGTCGTTGCGGGCTACGCGGCTTATTTGCTCGACCGCTCGTGCGTCTATACGGCTCCATGTGAAACGCCGCTCGCTCTCTCAATCCTCGAAAGGCTTAACGTGTGCAAAATCTTCCTTTTTTTTTTAATGTTATCTTTTAGAAATGCTTCGTGGAAGGAGTTCTGTAAATCTTGTCTGCTTCAGGAAAAATCTGTTCGAAAGATAACGTGGAATAGTTTGAATAACTGTACTTTCGACTACCCTAGTGGGAGCTCCGCACAGGGCCAGTATTGGCACGGCGTCGGCCAGTCTTCACCCAACTTCGGCCAGTGCCGGTCCTGAGCGTCATTCCGACACTGAAAAGAAAATTCATTTGCGCGATGCTGAAGAAAAAATTGTTTGATACCATTCTAGTTTCAAATCTTACAATTCCATACGGTATTGAAACAACGATGGCAAGACTGTGAAGATGACATGTTATCGTTTTAGTCCCGTATGGAATTATAAAAATTGAAATAACAATTTTTTTCTTTGGCAGCCCGCAGACGAATTTTACTTGGTTCATTGATATTTTTTTTTCAGTGTTCTAGAATAACCTTATGAAGACTCAAGTAAGGTGAACTTATTGACGACAAAGTGGGGTTTGACGATTGGTGGAACTTAAAATCCAGGGATAAAAAAAAGTGGTACTTTGAAAAATTACGTAACACAAGATCTATTTTTCTGATTACTCATATCAGATTTTCTCTGCTAGAACTTTGTGCTTAAAGATGTATGATCATGATTAAAAAAATCTAGTAGCATGCGATATCAAAACTGATGCAACTGGAGCGCGTGCAGAAAGAAAGGCGACTTCTGCCGCGGCGGTTATCGGAGAGAATAACAGAATGTCGTAAAAGCAAAGCCGCTTCCATATGGATCGGTGGAGATATACGACTAAAACCGACTCGATACGGACTTGCAGCGCGCATGAGATTCGAGGTTTCGTACCGTCGCTCCGACGTGTGTGCACGCCGTCGTCCACCAACGATGCGGCATTACGAGCGGCATAAAAAGTTACAGTTACATTATAACAAACCGTCGTGAACTGGAAAAGAGAGCCGAGCCCGGAGAACTGTATCAGCACAGGTGCAGTAAAGCGACGAAGACAAGAGACTTTCCGCGACTCACGATGGAAAATATAAATCCACATGCGTCGCTATCGGCACTGGCTGAGCTTCCGTCGTAAGGATAACGCGTGCGCGTTTACCGCGGGTAAATAAAAAATATATACATGTATATTGCCGGTGCTCGAGCACGACGATTATCATTGGCTCGCGGAATTGCTTTTTATTATTTATCGTACCGGGAGAAGAGCCGAAGGGACGAAGAATAATTTTAACGCTGATGATGTAGGATAGGAATGAGAATTGGGGAGGGGGGGGGGGGTGGAGGGGAAGCGGGAAGCCAGAAGAAGGGGGGGGGGTGTGCGCGTTCGGGCGAAGGCAAAGTCGGAATAAACGGAAATTACTGGGACCATCTTGTAATTATACGGCTAATAGGAACGTAATTTAGTGTCTCGAACTCGAGTTACCGCAGTTGCGCGCGTCGAGTAAGCAGCGAGCTGAAGGAGGTACCGCCATCAGCCCCGGGATCGCGCGGGGAAGTGGCCGGGACCCGGCAAAACCGGCGAGCGACTCGGCCATCGCGGCAAAATTAAAATAATAAACGGCATCGTTAGGATTCATCATTTGATTTTAATTTCCATTTCGAAATGATTGCGCATTATCTCCGGGCCGTAAACCTTCCGGAATCTACTGCCGAGGGTCGCGGCGATGCGAACGTTCGCGCAGGTCGACCTGCTTCGTTTTTTTTTCCGTTCTGCAGGGCGCGAGCGTTTCTCATTGAGCGATAAATTCGACTCGTAGGGTTGTCACGGCTCGGGCAGTAGGAGCGATCGCTTTTCACACGTTTATAAGGTAAACGTCCCTATTACCGGTCATCAAAGGGGAGACCCATTTAACAGCACGCATACCACCTAATCGTAGATTAGGCTTGCGACTGAACACCGACTGCATCGTAGGGTGAGGACCCTGTGGTGGAAGCAGAGAGTTTAGCATAATTAGGGCTTGATCGGTAAAAAGGCCAAGGGAAAACTTGTACCGGTACTTTCAAATCTGAAGTTGTTTCGTATACGGACAGAGTTTTCCATTGGCAATGAAATAGCAGATTGGAAAACTCTGTCAGAGATTTCCTGTAAGAAGATATAGGAAGTACGTAGCACTATATATGTTTTCCAACACCCGCGACGGAAAGAAAGGGCAACCGGGCATCCCGGAACAGCATCGCATATAATAGCACCGTGTTTGCGGCCACCCTCCCGGACTTGCACGTTGCGCTCTTCTGAGACGATATAAATCCCGTGTTGTGCCATAAGAGCCGTCTTGGCGTTGGGATCTTGGCCGGGACCGGCGAGGAACCTCGGCAGCGTCTTCGCCGATAAATAATCCTGAGACAATGGACACTGTCCAAAACACGGTAGATCTTACGCCTTTAACTTGCCTGGTGATGGCGCTCCACGCGAAGTCTAAACCCTTGCCTCAGTCCGGGTTCCGCGTTACTCCTCTTATTCGCAATGGCACCCCTACCCCCCGCTGCCGTTAGTTCAGTTCACCCACCAACACGCGGAATTATAATGTTTGTTTCTAACAAATTACCATGATAATACCGCGGGCGAGAGTCAGGAATCGCGAAACCCTGTCTTCGGTCGTATACACTTAAATAACACGAATACTAACAATTACTGTGGGACGAGATTCAGCATCAACCCTAAAGACGCAGAAGTTATCCGATGTACGGTTCGGTGTAGGGCGAGTCAAGAAAATTGTCGTATTCGACTGAGGAAGAGCATTAAAGAAAAAAGCCAAGCCGGGGCCGTGTGCGGATAAAAGAAAAAGTTTTAGTGCAAGAGCGACAGTCTTTTATGAAATGTATCGCATTTATGACCACCTACGCAGAACTAACTGGTTTCATATTCGAAAGATTCTTTTTCAGTTTGGAATTTGAAAATTGACACGCGAATACTTGGGATTACGCCCGAAGAACTTGTGACCTCATCAATAAACAACAAGAACTTTTTTAGTAGAAAAAAGTCGAATGCTGAAATTATATAATGGTAATATGAAAATATGGTACCAAAATGGGACGATTTGAATATACTTTTTGGATCTAAAAACAAGTGGTCGAAAGATGGTCCTTTTACATATATAAATAGAGAACTTTGCCCTTTTACCAGAACGCTTTTCTATGATAAATCTCCCATAGATCGTAAATATCAAATCGTCAATATGAGCCTAACTAAGGTAGTTTAAGTCTCATAATTTCCACCCCTCGTTGCGAAAAACGCTCCAGACAAAGACTTCAAAACTTCATTGCGCGTCAGTTGTAATTGTGAGCTAAATTAATTGAGAGCAAATTCTAGGATCCATTCTGGAAGATGGCCATCTTACATCTTGGTAGTACAGTCGAGCCGCGAGTACTGAAGGAGAGAACCCCCGGTGTGCGCCGGCACATCCTGGAGCGCGCGTGGCGACGAGGAGTGGCGGCCCCCGGCTTCAAGGAATTATTAGATATGCAACCACGACGGCTTTTGCCCTCCTACCGGTGTTATTAAACTTAGTTATGAATGCCCATTAAAACTGTAAAGGAAATGCATTAGCTCTCGGGCACCGGGAAAGCCCCCTCAAGCTGACAATGCTCCTTCTGCGTACTGGCTGAAGCCGGTGGTGGTGTCGGTGCTGCTCCTGGTCCTGTCCGACCCCCCATCGTAGAACGCGAGCTATCCACGTCCCTGGCAGGGAGCCTCTTATATCCACCGCCACCGGAAGGGAACCTTGATAGGAATATCTTGTATATCTATAGGAAGCTACGCTATGCGAGTACTCAAACTGAGTGCATCTGCTTTACCTGCGACTCCGATATTCTTTCCGGCGCCCGAAAAATTAAAATGGTACCTTCTACTGTCTGGGAATTATATCCCGAACGGAAATACTTTGAATACAAAAATTGTAGACTCCCATTGGGGATTTATTGAGCAGCGATGACTAATTTTGATTGGGTTTAGAATTGATCGCGAATTCTCGCTGTTATTCGCCATTATCCTGTAATGAAATTGAAAACGCACTAACCAGTGTCGATGGGTACCATTTTCTGATTAAATGTTTAATGAAGATTAATTAACCTTATCGTTGTAAGTACTGATTGGAGTGAAGCTCCGGTCAACATTACAGTTTAAAAAATAAGCATGACCTAAATAAATAAATAATTAAAAATCGTTTACGATATTGATACAGTTCGAAACAGTTCAATACAGCTGAAAGCAGTTCGAAGAATGTGAAATATGAAAATTAGTGTCATTAACAAAACCTCATAATTATCGCATAAAAAAATAAATATATTCACGTGAGTGGAAGATTGCTTCATTATGAAAAGTTAATTGTTTGCTGAAACATTCGCTTTTTTCGGTTCCCGACCGACATCTTCCCATTCCGGGTATATAAGTTCACCCAAAAAAAAAAATTATTTGACGGCCACCATTTATTAGGCTTAAATGAAATATTTATTTGATTTAAATAAATATGTATTTAAATTAAGTAAATAATTATTTAAATGAAATAAATATTTATTTAAATCAAACAAACGGTGGCCGTCAAATAATTTTTTTTCTGGGTGTAAGATGGTCTGTACAATTTTTCGAACTCAGTAAACAATACCAATGCTCCGTTGATTTTTTGTGACTTCGAAAAATGAAGGTACCTTCTGCCGCTCTCTGTTTTAATCTTGAATGGGAAACATTAGATTCAGGGTCGTACCTAAGCCACGGCAATCCCAAGGAACTATAGTTCCGGTTGCACGCGTAAAGGCCAAGACAATTGGCGTGCACGTATAGCGTACCTACCGAGGAACAAACAAGGCCCTTACAAATTTCTCGACTCCACTAAGATTTGGTCACGGCGATTAGTGGAAAATTATTGCCATTGCCCTGGCGCTGTACGACTCGAGATTTCGAGGGGAGTTACTTCGCAATGGAACTACCGGTCCGTTCCTCGGCGGGGCGAGGGAGAGGCGTTTCGTGTATTTTAACGGGCAAGTTTGACAATAGGCACCGAGTCATCCGTACCGGTGTATAGTATACGCGAAACTCGGTACGAGCGTCTTGCTTGAGATAGAGGTGGCATCGCGTTCTCTCGAGCAAAACGACCACCATTATCTTATATCTCGTATTCTTGTACAATAATTATACACGAGAGACGAACAATTATCGCCCTGACGAAGTTTCCGATCATTCACTCCTACCTCTTTCAAAACGAAGCCCTCAAACATACGTGGTATTCGATATCCGGCGAGACTGCAAATCCAAAATACTCATTTTTTTGCTAATTTTTTATGTATCCAATCATGTATTTTATTAAAAATTGATTAAAAATTTATTTTAATCAATGTTTACTCATCTTTTTTTTACTGATTTACTTTAATCAGAAATTTTACCTGTCAAACTGTTTTATCTATTCCCTCGACGCATTTAAATACAAGTAACGACATACAAACTTATCTGAGCGGTATTCCCGAGAAAAAGAATATTGACTTGCGGAAATAACTTTTGGAGTGAATTTTTAGGAATAAGACAGAAAAGACCAATGCTTCACTTTAAAAAATCAAAACTCAAAAACTCAAGCAGGGGTTGAGAACGTGAACATTTTAACCAATCCGGGACTTTATTTCAACAACAACAACAACAACAACAATAATAATAATAATAATAATAATAATAATAATAATAATAATAATAATAATAATAATAATAATAATAATAATAATAA
>JAPYZC010001028.1:0-53652 GCA_030522665.1 Ichneumoninae sp. A BG-2022a
TGAAAACTACACACGCTGCATCTTTGCATACGGAACGAGTAAGATAAAATATAAAAAATATAAATATCGTTCGAGGATTAATGGATCATTGGGAAAATGGCAACGTGTCGTTTATGTTCCCGTACAAAATAATCTTTCTCGAACGGCAAGTCGACGAATGCCACGAAAACTGCCCACGCTGCACCTTTGCATACGGACCGAGTAAGATAAGATATAAACAAACAGAAATGTTGATCGAGGATCGATAGATCTTTGAAAAAATGGCAACGTGCCGTTTATGATCCCGTAAAAAATAATCTTTTTCGAACAGCATGTACACGAATGTCATGAAAACTGTACACACTGCATCTTTGCATACGAAATGAATAAGATAAGGTATAAAAATCAGAAACATCGATCGAGGATCGATGAATCTTTGGAAAAATTGCAACGTGCCGTTTATGATCCCGTAAAAAATAATCTTTTCCAAACGGCATGTCCACGAATGTCATGAAAACTGCACTCACTGGATCTTTGCATACGCAGCGAGTAAGCAAAGCCTCTTCGGGATATCGAAGTTCGACGAAGTCGTGCGTACACACACGGTCACAGGACAGCCACGACCGGCTCACAAACCAGCGAGCATTTGCGAGTACGGTCTCGGCTACCGACTCCCGCCTTCCGAGTATCAAGCAAACAAGCAAGAGTGGATATAGCTGCGTTGCGCACACGCCACACCCAGCAGTGCAACCGCAAGAAGCGTGTTAATTCCGCTCGCATAAATCCTCGGATTAAGAGCATACGTTATACTTAGGGAAATATTCCGGGGTCGCGGTACCAGTGAATCTTCCACCGAGGATTTTTTTTATTCTTCATTTTCTCTATAGCTGTCTTTCTCAGCTGCATTCTACTGCAACATCGTCTTTTATATTTTGTTCCTTTATTTTATTTTCGTCGTTGTGGAAGCTTTGTCGTATTCCGCGCCGCTTTGGACTCCGCTCCTCGACAACCGGCTCTCCGCTCTCAAATTTTAACATGCTTTTGTGCATTTCAGTAACATATTTTTAAAATAAAAACAGGCATGTCCGACTTTATGGAAAATATGTACCAAGAGCTGATTTTTTATCGTTTTGCGTAGACAAATATTTTTTTCGGCGAGTTTGTTATTGTTAATTTTTTTGTTATTTTTATTTTATTCTGGAGTACGAGCGAAGAACGAGAGTCGAGTGGAGCCACACCGACGTCAACGGACATCGAGATTAACGACACCGACGATACATCCGAAGGACACAGCCGGCAAGGAGAGATTTGCGCGGTCTTAACGAACCGTGGAATATCTCCGCGGTGACGGGCGACCCGCACTCAACTCCCGCCGATCGGCTCTCGCGCACTCGTAAATATTCGCAGTCCCAAACGCTCGGCACGACCCGGCTCGGTATCGTTTCACGTACCGTGGGACACACGAGATCGAATTTTCGCGATCGGGCAATTAAATTTAAATGCTCGCTGTATTGTCTCTTTCATTAAAAACAAAAATACACATACGCTGTCTCGAAATGTACACTTCGATAAGATATCCTTTGTATCACTCAGTGCCTCTCCATTCGCCGGGATTTTAATCACTCAATCAATCCGAGATAACGACGCACCGCTGGGACGTCTTCGATGAGGCAGGAATAATTTCAAAAAAAATAACAGGATAAACGGGAGAGTGCAAACCTCGCTAGTCCTCATTCCCCTCGGTTATAAGAGATTAAAGTCGTGGTAACTCGATCGACGCCGCTTTCCCTCCGCCGCGAAATGCGAGAGTCGGATAGTGGAGGGAAAAGGAGGAAAAAAAAATATCCTCCGCGCACCGCAATGGTGCAACGGCGGCAGCGCGGTGCAGCGAGGAAAGATAGAGTAAAAGAAAGGAAAAAGGAAGCAAGAAAAAGGTAAAGAAGGCGATCCCCGGCAAGCACGAGGAGAAGATGCGAAAGATCTCGGCGGTGAGGCTGTGTATATAGGAGTGCCGTATATACGCGAGAAGTATTAAAGACGAAGAGAACGAGGTTTCGCCGTGGTTCTCCGCCTCTGGAGAACGTCGGGGCTCTTCGTTATCGCGTTATGGCGAGCTTCATCGTACAGAACAGCCGCAAAGTAGCCTCTTCGAGCCGAGGGATAGTCCTTTGAAATCCAATTACCCCCTGGATAGAAAATAAGCCGGCATGGCAATAGTTTGAAGAAACAAGAAAGAGAAGAAAATAAAAGAAAAATAAAGCTATATTATACAGCCTCGCGGTTATCTCGGTGTTCGTGCACTTGGCCGATATTGATTATGATTACGAGGGAATTTATACTTCAATATTACAGAGCTCGATAACGATGCGACTCTGGTGATTATCATATCGTAGACACAGTTTTATAAACGTTCCCAAGGATCTACTCAATAATCGTCCATTTTTTGAGACACCGCCGTTTGGGTCAACCAAATTAGGGCTTGTGGGTGGCGTGAAGACTATTCGGTTGGTTCTTTTGGATCATCCAATTGTACCTTTTGCCGAGCTTCTTCTCGGCTCTGAGAAAAAGAAATGGTTGGATCAAGCAAATGCGCGGTGACATACGTTCGAAGGTATATTTTGTTGGTAGAACAAATATGTTTGTTTCAATCGAAAAATTTTGAATATCTTGAAGCAAATAATCGTTTAACAAAGCAATGCTTTAATTGTATCAAACAAATAACAGCTTTGAACGTATGTCACCGCGACTTTTGGTTAAAACAACCAATTTTTTTTTCTCAGTGGGTGGATTGAAATATTGAAATACAATCCAGAAGGAATTTGTACTTCGGAGATCGATCGAGAAGTTGATGGCGGTCTCGATTCCGGGGATGATCGGATCGGGGGGTAGTTGCGGCTTGGAAAGTGGTATTAGGTATAACATCCCTGCGATAGGGTGGGCGCGCGGTACACCATCGGGGAGATAGAGAAGCGATAGAGGAAGGCGAGAGGCCTCACGTACCTAATCGTCAGGCGAGTGTGGCTCAGCCCGTTCGACGATGTGCTCCGCTACCGCTGGTGGAAATTGACCCTGTCGCTCTCTGCCAATGGGGTCTCTCGTGTCGGAGGATGGGAGGTCGGATCGGCCTCTGGCAATTCGGAAACTCCGTCAGCTATAGCCATCGTCGAGAGAAGGAAACCTTCTGCCAGTTCGAAGGTTCCTCTCAAGTGGCTGCGCAGTCATCCTGGTTCTCTCCCGAGGAACGAGGAGGGAGACCGAGATGGGGGTTGAGGACGAGAGATAGAAGGGGACAGCTTCTCAATTAGGAATAGGTCGACGGTGTGGTCGAATCCTATAACTACGTCTTTGTTCGCGTTTTGGGAGAGACGAGTCGCAGAGGAGGAAAACCCTTAACAACGATCCTCCAGGATTCACCAACCAAGCTGCTCCTGGAATTGGCCGGGCGCACGAAACGTCAGTGCGGTGGTGTGATGTTACACCACCTCAGCCAGATCCGACTGTACCTCTGGATTCCTGTGTTATAGTTACTATCGCTATACACAAGGCTATTGTGCAACGTCTGGAGGGAGAAGGTTGGCGCGATTGAATCGCTGTTATGCTCTGGACCAATTCGGTCCAACTTTGTACGGCTGAATTACAGCTGCAATAATTAACAGACGGGAACTTTGGTGCCTATGGTTGAAATCCTGGGAAACTTATGGAATTCTGAATATGTGGTAATTAATTATGTGACCGATGGATCCAATGTCGCCGAGTAGATGTAAGACCTTGACAGCCACTGTCGCGATCAGCGTTTCCTTCGGACAAGACTACAACAGCGGCATCCCAGAAATTCTGGGGAAATTGGGGGTAGCTGACGACGGCACAAACGGATTTGATCGCAGCCCTTGGCTGTCGTGCCAGCGGGACTTCTCGGTAACATACGCTCACCACCGGTCGCCAGTGTTAACACGTGTCAAATTTCGTATGGCGTTGGCGTGGAACCCTACTCCGGGACGGGAGGTGTCGGATGGAATGAGTCCCGGGTCGGGCTGACCCTCCGGTAGTCGGGGCAGGAGCATGAGCCGGAGAGGCGAGACCATTTTTCGAACAGCCGCCGCGCGTTGCGTTTCTCGATAACGAGAATGAGAGAGCGTCGATAGGAGAGTTTCGAGCGGTGGAGTGGACGGCGTCGTCGCTGAGGTCTCCTCGTCGGAAACGTCAACGAATGATTGGTCAAGCGACTCCACCCTCCAGATGCGCTCGGTGCGCGCTGTGTAATCGCATGGCCCGATAAATAACGAGGTCTCGTTATTTGCGAAGAGAAAAAAAGGAGGAAACGGAGATGAGGAGGAGGAGGTGGACGATGGCAAAGGAAAGATAGAGTCCCTTCGATCCGACTCTTCCGACATCCTCCTTTGGGGAGTTTAGACGTTTTTCCATCCTTTCCGGCGCTTCGTTAAAGCGACCGGAGGCTCGCAAAGTGGGGAATACCGATACGCGGAAACATTGTTATATTCTCCTTGAGTTCATGGTTTTTATTTTTCACTTTATTTCTTCTTTGGCGACTGAATGACGCTTCGTTATATTTAGCTCTTGATGTTCGCCCGACAATGTCTAACGGGTCGGCAAGCGGAACGGAATTGGACAAAGCTGTTTCGACGCTCGATCGCACGTTCGCGGATATTTACCAATAAAGTAAGTGGTTTTGGGATCAGTAAATTATCCGTGAATTTACGAACGAGCAGCGATCACGGCTCTCTGTACTATGAACTTCGCTGCGGTAGGTCACCTTTGTTTCTCGTCGGCGGATTTTCATTAAAGCCCGTGTCGCTCGAGGGCGGCCTCAGGGCGCTGGTACGGATTTTCACGCATCACCGTACTATTCGGCTGTTGGCTTCCCGCTTCGTATTGTAGTATTGCACAGAGCAATTTATGCACGGTAAAAAAACCTACATCGCGCATTTCGCCGCGGGGAAAAGCTACTGCGGTGCTCCGCGCGGAAATGGCTCTTCGGTGCGCCTGTTTTTTTTCCGCTTTTTTTTACCTCTCGTTAACGAAGCGCCTTCTGGCGCACGGCGCTAATACGAATGCCGCCAGGAAAAGTCGGTGAGATAATTGAGCTGTAAGTGTTAGATTCATCTCGTCAACAGGAAAATTCGTCGCTCGTACTTCAACCGGATTAGGAATTGCCGCCCATAGTAAAGCCCGTATTCGGCAATTGGGATCAGAGGAAGTTTCAGTTTCCAGTATTTTAACTGTTGCAAATGGAAATACATTATTCCTCGAAGGTATTTAAAGATTGCATTAAAAAATAAAACGTGTGAGCGATGATTTCTTTATTGACTACACTTTGCGAGACTTTTTAACTAAAAAAAAGACTAACTTGTATTCGTCGCACACGATGCCATATGTGCGGTTTGTAGTAAAATGTGCGAAAACAAAAATACTTCAATCCCATAACCATCAGACGAGAGTGGCACGTTGAAGAAATATTAAAAAAAAAAAACAGAAAAAGGAAAAGTAAAAAAGAAATGTTTTTTCACATATTTTTCTGCTAACGAAGTGCCCTCGGGCGAGGTTGAAGCGCACTCTCGGTCGTTTTGCCTTACCGTCGCCGACGGTTTTCCAGCAATTCTCGAGGCTGCTTTCCCGTGCTCGTGCATGGCCCGTCACCAGCGGCATACACGCAGAACGGAAAGGTGCGAAAGCATGCAGGTGAAATTGTGAAGAATCCGCGGAGGGGTGGGGGGGGGGGGAGAGAGGGAGTGAAAGAGATTTCCGACGGACGGAAGGACGAAGAAAAGTGACGCGAGGCTGGAGAAGTCGGGTGAGAAGGTGGCTGGCGAGTAGGAAAGCGGAGCTAGGTAGGCAGGATGTTTCGAGCGTTTCGACGCGGCGAGAGTCACGCGGAGTAACGAGGCGTCCAATTATCAAGTCGACGGGACTGCGAGGTCTTCCCGAGCTTCCACCTTCATCCCTCTTTTATTTTTCGTTATCATCTCCCTCGCTCCCCTTTCCACCAGATATATACCTACGGATGGCCTATGCACAGTTCGTCCCGTCGAGAGACGGGGCGGAGAGTCGCATTTTTCCTATCCAGAAAAAAGGCATTGTAAAAACGTACGGCCCGACGGAGGAAGGCCGAGACGTACGCTATTTTCCTCACATTTTTACCCCACCGGCTGACTCCGGCGTTGTGCGACACAACTGCCCCCGGAGCGAAATTCCTTCCGCCGCGCCGGAAGTGCCGAGAGTTTTATTCACTTCCATCCACCGCCGTCGCAATCGACGGAAGGGGCCTCGAAGGAGAGACGGGAGGAAAGTCGCGCCGACTGGAGAATCGCGGACAAACTCTGTTAACGATACCCCCAGAGACACTGGAGAAATGTATAAATATAGAGGAGAGTTATAAATACACAGAGGAATAATATAGTTTTCCGAACACCGTCCGAACATCTTGAATTAAATATGAGCTTGAAATACTGATCCGGATGACACCGGAAAGAATCCTCTCCGGGATCGGCGATTATACTTTACCGAAGGTGTTAATTCATTTAGCCGGGTGTGAGGTAATCGAGTCGACTGTCGGAAGTGGCAATTAGAGACTGATACTGAAAGTCTCCGAGGAATGAAGACGCGGTATTATTGCCAAAGGAATAATTGGCCGTTTCGAAAGAAAATTATATCATCGAACTCATCGCGATATAGACATAAAACACTTAACAAATATGTGCGAATCGATAATGTAGGGGAGAGCGGGGCAAAATGGGACAGTGGGGGCAAAACTCAATTTTCCAATAATTTTTAGAAGCCCTATTTTCTCCCAACGATATATCCGGATTTTCAAACCCGTTTTGCCGCAAGGACCACCATCGCCACCATCCAAAAGTTATTGGAAAATTGCGTTTTGTCTCATCATCCCGTTTTGCCCCGCTGCGCCATTTTGCTCCGCTCTCCCCCAGACCAATACTAGAATATGGTCATCTTATTTTCATAAATTGCAACCCGAGTAGAAATTTTCAAGCGTTACATTCGGCCCTGATAGGGTCCTGATAAGGTCTTATCAGGCCCTTGTAAGGCATCCTCAGGACCTTATCAGGGCCCGATGTAACGCGCGAAAATTTCTACTCGGGAAAGAATCAGCAATTAAAAAAGTAAAAACCGCAGAGACTTGCGCCGTTCGGCGCCTTCCACGTATCCGTCATCCCGAAAATCCGCTTCACAACCCCCGAAATACTCTCCCATACTTCTATACGTCTATACTTCTATCTATAAGAGATGAGAATTAGAGAACTTACAGAAAGATTCGCTACCATGCGACTAGAAAATATAAAACCGCTATGTACACAACCTACTCAAAACATAATACGCAAAGTTAATCACCCATCACATACAATACACCAGAAGCTCGAAATAATGAACGAAGAAGCTAACTGAATAAACATATGTCAACTACCCACTCACACTATGTAACAAACGTTAACGAATTATGTAGAACCCGTGGCTGAAGGACTTATGTCGATAGCCAATTGCCAATGAACATGTGTTCTCACATCAATCTACGTAATGTCAAGCTATGTTCAAGAAATTGTACCGTCCGGAATATTGCCATTAAATCCATAACTTACATCATCGACGAACCGATGGAATCTACCTCGATTTTTCACCGTCGCCCTTGAAATTTAATTCCACCGCTACGAGCCTTCGATAAAAATACTTTGGCAGGCGATCGTAAAAATTTCTTCCGTTGACGAGTGAATTTTAACGCTCAGGGATTTCTTTTTTTACGCATGCCAGTTAAGATTTTTATGCTACATAATATAAAAATCCAGGAGCCGCTCCTCGACCCGCTGGAGAGTCTCCAGAGCTACCGGTATAGTGTTCGTTCCTCCGCGAGATGCGCGAGGGAAGCCGAGTTCGAAGCGACGATGCTGATCCTTCCAGCGGGAATTATGTACAGACGTTAACTGAGAATGGGCGAGAGGAGGGGGGAGTTCGCATCAAAAGGATTATCCTATGATTAATGCCCGGAGACGCGCAACAGATGCGTGACTCTTGGACCGTCGAAAGGCCGAAAAAGGTCCGTCGAGGAGTCGTTTCTCTCCGGCTACCGCGAGCCGCCACCTCGAAACTCTTTCATACCAAACCTCGACGAGTTTCACTAGTTGATACCCCGGATTTCGTCCTGCATCTTTGTCCCGTCCGGATCGTCCGGGAATAAAGCACCCGACGATTTTTACCCCTCCACCGACACCCCTCCTTCCAAAGTTCGATCACCTTTTCACGTAACACGAACCTTCGCTCGACACGTCTGTTAAACATGAATCCAGGTGTTTCCATTGCTTTTCTCACCAGGCTTTTATTCCACAATTTTTTTGATTATTGTTTTTTTTTTCTTTGGAAATTTTCCCTGCGCGAGTGCGCAATGCGTGAGACGTGGCAAACTTAGTCAACGCAACGTCCCGATGAAATAATAAAATTTATTTTGAGTGATGACTGTTGACCATTTTTTTAAGTACGATTTACAGGTAAATTTTTCCTTTGATCATAGACATTAATTCTGACAATAAATCGGACTGCGGTAAGATGAAAAAAATTGTATTACAATAAATTCTAACGGTTTTTATTCCATGCATTTTTTTTTGTTCTTTAGAAATTTACCCTGCCTGAGTGCGCAATGCGTGAGATGAGGCAAACTTAGTCAACGCAACATCCCGATTAAATGATAAAATTAATTTTGAGTGATGACTGTCGACCATTTTTTTACGTACGATTTACGAGTAAATTTTTCCTTTGATCATAGACATTAATTCTGATAATAAATCGGACTGCGGTAAGATGAAAAAAAAAATTGTATTGCAATAAATTCTCACGAACGGCCTCGATTATGAAAAAATTTCTCAATTTCGAAATTTTTCGAAGCCTCCGAGAGTTTCAGGCTACTATCGGGAGTCCCTCGGTGAGTTATAAAGTGGTCTCTCCGATGCGCCTCGGTAGCTTACGACAGGGTATTCCTGTACCTCTTATCGCATACCACGAAAAGTTTATCGCTACTATTTAGAAAGTGCGTGTACGTTTGCAACCGTCTCGAGATTTCAACGAACGGCCGATGTCCATTGTTTACGATTGGTATTGTCCCTAAGTTCCATTAACACTCACCGCAACGAGCTGTATTCCGCCTGCAATCTAATGCCCGTGTGTATCGGCTGGATAACATTTTCTCTTTTTTTTTTCTTTTTGTTTTTGTGTAACAGTATACGTGTGTTCTCCGTCGTCGAGCACTTATACGCCCGACGCAGCGAGGACTACCATTAGATATCGATTTTGAATCTCTCTCGCCGTGTCTCTCGCATACCGACTACGATCCGGCGCTCGTGCGTTCTTTCTTTGTCTCCTCCGGTTCGCCGACTGTTCACGAGCAGCGCAGAAATTGCAACGCCGTTCGAGCCCGACTGCGAACTACAGTACATGGCAGTGCCAATTGTTGAGGCGTGGCAAATAGTTTATTGTTCGCGGAGGGAGAGAGGGAGAGACACAGTTTGTGTGTGCGCGCCGCGGACGCTCGAACTTCGATTGTTCCAGCGTGGACAGAGAAAGAGCAAGCCTGGCGGGATCCCGTGCAGGCGCACGGAATCGTTAGTTCCATTGCCTATCCTCTGTTTATCCGCCGTTTTGTTGCTTTTTTCTTTTTTTTTTTTTTGCTTTCTTCTTTATCTCTATCTCTACCGTTGAATGGGCCTATGCGATTTTTTTTACACTTCTCCCGTCTCTCCCTCTGTGCTTCTTCTTTTGTAGAGTCCCATGCGGAGCTATAGGTGCGCGTAAAAAAAAAATGCGTTTGCAAGAGTGCGAGTGGCGCAGACACTGCAGTTGCACCGGTAAAGTTGGTGCAGGCTCGAATGGGTGAGCCATTATTGCGAAAGTTCGCGAACCCGTGAGCGTCACTCGATCAATGCCTTTGAACAATCGCCCAGCCGATGTCGATAGACCGATATCTTTCTCTGTGATTCCGTTCTATTTTTATTTCTTTCTTTTATTTTTCGTCCCTTTCGTTGCTCCACGGGCTTTCAATTAATGGTTGTGACTGTTCAAACTCGACCTCTTTTTTTTGTTTGCCTTTGCTTCCAGCAGATTTTTTGTTGTTGTTTTGTCGTGAAATAACGAACCAGTTAACACTATTATCCTCTCGACTCTCCGATGACTCCACTGAAGTCTTTGCCGATAATCAACTCAGTGAGACGATCCAGTTATGAAATTTGCTTCAATTATCGGGAACTCATTAATCGAATCGTGTCACTGCGGCGCCCTCAATCCTGTGGTCTTGTTTTAACTGTTGAACGTCATTTTTAAAGACCGCGCGAGCCCGACCCGCCGCCTCATTTTCGCCTGCCACAGACACTTCGCGATCAAATTTTTATACATTTTTGTTACAATTGTTTGAATCGTAATTTTATTTCCAATTTAAAGTGGAGCCCCAGAAAGGATTATTGGACTTTCAGACAGACAGAGAGTCGGTCAGAAATGAGAAAATCATTTTTTGTATTCTAGGGCATGTAAAATATGTTTCTAAACCATAACCTTTTGGTCCCAATAACTTCGCCACGAATGCCTGCCGAGGCAAGATATTTGAATTAAAAAAAGTAACAAAAAGGAAAACGAACGAAGAAAACGAAGACAGCCTGAGGAGTCGAGTGCGCGATCAAGCGAGTGAATAGAGTTGGCGGTCGATGTTGCCTGCTCGCGTTTCACGCCGGAAATTCAGCTCGAAAATGGTTATACGGCGCAAGAGAAAGATATATATATATATATATATATATATATATATACACATACATACGCAGCTCCGGTTTGAATCGAGTATCGTAATATGCCGAGCGGTTCCTTCCCAACGTTGTACCCGTCGTATCCTATCTGTTCCACCTACGAGCTTATAAACCCGTGCAGCTTCCCTCACCGTGCGAGATTGGTCGTCGCACGTGCGCTGGAATTCTCAACGGCGCTCTCCGGACTACGGAGAGAACCCGGAGAGTTCTCCAACCCTTTTATTATACCTCTTTTTGGGATGCATGCCGACGCGACGGCAGCTGTAATCTTGTCGCGAGCCACCGCCGGTTGACCGGAGCCGGTCAGAAAAAAGGCCAAGACAGCCGCGCTCGGGAGGAAGGAAGAGACCGATTTGCGCTTCTGCGGTAACGAAGAGGGACGGATGCAATAATTTATGGGGGGGGGGGGGGGTAAAGATGCCACGTGTGCGTGGATTTGTAAACGTGTGGATAACCCGCGTACAAAGGAAGATTACGCTGACGGAACGACTATTCGTCAGGGCAAAGATGGTATTGGGTTGTACGAAGTATTTAACAACGTCTCAGTCGTGCAATCTTCGCCCCGTTCGTACGTAGGTTCTCCGCCCAGTGTCTCTGTTAATCAACCGGGATATTAATTGGTGGCGCATTTCCTCGACACATCCACGCGGCTCGGCCCAAACCCCATTCCGCCTCGCTAGCCGAGTATTCGGCTTCGTAGTCGTTGTTGTTTGCACGGGTAGCGTGCAGTCGGAATGTCCCTCCCGCTTTCCTCCAACTCGAGTTCGCCGTACGTAAATCACCCCGATAGCCGACAACTTTCGCCCCCGGAAAATGCTTGGAATCTCCACCGACGCGACTGGCTACCACCTTCGGCCGGCTACGGTGATGTGCACACATTTCCACGTGGCGAAGTTGACCGGCCTCGGTGTTCGCTGTCTGCACGAAGAGGGAAACGATGTCGAGCCAGCGTTCGCCGCGGAGAACTTTGGATTTACTTCGATTGAGCAGTTTCCGAATCTTCGTATCGAAATTATGTGAAATGTGCTCGTTCGCACCAGACGAAGTACAGCCAGAAAAATAATGTATTTGATGGCCACCGTTTATTTGGTTTAAGTAAAATATTTATTTAATTTAAATAAAAGCTTCTTTCATTTAAGTAACTATTTACGTAATTTAATTATATATTTAGTTTATGTAAATAAATACTTCGTTCATTTAAGTAACTATTTAGGTAATTTAATTAAATATTTATTTAAATCAAATAAATATTTTACTTATACCAAATAAACGGTGGCCGTCAAATAAATTATTTTTCTGGGTGTATCGCGGTCATTGGGCACCAAAATCGCTATCATTAAAAAAAAAATCTTTTCTAACGTTTTGAGCCCACCAGACCTACGTCTGGTTTTCCAGGGCCAAGACAGACTAATACCCCCCAGAAATTCAGTGGCCGGAGTTTCGGTGATGCATGGATGTCCCGAATCCACCTCAGTTTCCAGCATCCGACTGCATGCATGGATGTCCCGGGTCCAGCTTACACTGCAACCTTGTAATTACCCAGGTGCATTCATACTCGTGAAAATACGCTCGATCCTCGTCGGGTCGCAGGTTCGAAGTTTGCACTAGAGGTAGAATCATCGAGGTGTGTTGGGCGAGGACTGACAGGAGAGTTCGAGCGATGCGAACCCGGAGAGTCGCCCGGACGCAGGACCAACCGTGTCATCGTCGCCCTTTCCGCCATCCGGCATCCCGAGAGATGGCCGAATGGAAGCGAAGTGGAAGGGAGATGGAGAAATAGCCGGAGCGATAGGGAATCCGATGGCGAACTGGTTACGTGGTGTAACTCGAAGGAGTTCACCGGCGGGGCTGGCGGGGTCGGAGGCGGCGACATCGCCGACGCTAAACTTCGCTTTATACGGTCGGAACCTCGAGGCTGAAACGGCGCCGGAGAGTTCTCCACGAGAATCTGCATAATGCAACACCGAGGTGCACTCCGACCGGGGCTGGCCCCTTGGCACACCGGTTAATTTCATTTTCCGCGATTTGTCCTGCCGAGATTAGCCAGCTCCCGGCCAGCGGAGGCCACCGGAGCATCAACAGCCAGCCTCCCTCGCTCCCTCGTTCCAGTTAAGCAACCTGGGCGCCAACTCGCCGAGCAACCTTACCTATCTCCATAGCTGTTGTATATAGTTAACGCTGACTAAAGGGTTCACGCCGCTGGGAGAGCTGACGCAGTGTACCTGGAACACCTTGATTCGCCAAATGAAATTAACGCTTGAGTCCTCTCGTCACTTCCAGCAACGAGTCCGTGTCGGCGAGAGAGAAACATACACACGGGTCTGGTGAACCAGCGAAATTCAGGATGATCCACCAGAGGGCCTGCGAATCCGCGTCGAGGAACTTTTCGAGTGGCGAAACAATGGATAACTCACTCTCCGTGACCTGATTTTCGATGGAGCGTGGAATTCCCTGTTGACAGAATTCTCGTTGATGGGAACACCGATATCGAATCGCGGACCTATCATTGGTACGTCAGCTCTCGCCTTAGCGCGGCTCGATGATAGATGCGTAATCATTGTATCGCGAGTGCGAACGATCGTGTTCCGGGATCTCGCTTAAACGCGGAAAGCAATAAAAATCTGGAGGTAGAACAAATATGAAGAAACATGAGGGAAAAAAAGAATAAAGAAGCCCTACAACCACCAGGAAGTCGTAGGGTCCTGACGGTAGGGTGAGCTCGAATCCTGGGGCCGGGAGAGCGGCACAAAACCCTGCAGAGCCGGTGCTACAATGTTCGACGGAGCGTGATTCTCGACTCCGACTTCCCGTAGCGGCGTCGACTGCCGCGAAGAAACTCCATAGGAGTTTCCGCAGTAAGAATCCCGAATCCGTGAGCACTCGGTGCGTCGAGGGGTCGCGCGAATGTACCGGGTCTCTCGCGTCTCTGTTTCACCCCGCGTATCCCCGTAACGCGCGAATCCGTCCGAGGGTGCGGAGTGACTGATTCTCCGGCCGGATATACAGCAGACCTATCCCCCGAATTCTCCGGAAATTTCACCGAGCATTTTTCACCGTACAGGCCAGAACATTTTTTTTCATGTCCTCGAATAAATCCTATGATCTGCGGATCCTCCCTACCATCCCGATTGGAAATAAAACGAAGGGAAAGGTGAGCGAATGTAGAATTTCACTCCCGAACGAATTCCGGACGTCTTTTGTTGAATCGCCGAATTGTATTGCGCCATCCTGAATTAAACGGGAAATCAGGTCAAGCATATTCGGCTCTGGATTTTCGTTCGCAGGGTCTTGTCTGGCCGGGCTATCCGAACTTGATATATAGATTCGGGGCTCGAGCTGCCGGTCGCCTGACGTTATAAAGGATTCCGAGGAGTATGTTCGCGCTTTCGGGCTGGCGAGATAATTGTAGAATTGGGTGCGAAGACCGGGTGGAAACGGGCACACGAGGGTTTCCGGTGCAGCGCACGAATATCTGGAAGCATTTGCTGCTGAGAGAAACTCGACGACGGTATTCTCTCCTCCAATATACTACAGTGGGTACAGAATTGTCTGTATATATATGTGTATGTATGTATGTATGTATGTGTGTGTATATATGTATGTATGTATGTATGTATGTATGTATGTATGTATGTATGTATGTATGTATGTATGTATGTATGTATGTATGTATGTATGTATGTATGTATGTATGTATGTGTGTGTACGTATGTATGTATGTGTATGTGAGGGCACCCTCGACGAGCTTTGGCCCGCTGCCTACATCGCACCCTTAACGAATATCCTCTACCTACTGCAAGAGACCTACGACTCCATTGTTTTCGGCTTATAACGGCTCCGCGAGCATCGCGATCGAAGGGCAACCGCCCGAGCGTTCACGGGGTCTTGATTCCGGCTTACCCGACTACCGCGACTACTCGACCTACACAGTTCGGTTTTATCGTAACCGGTATCGTATACCTATGTCGAACTCCAGAAATCCCATTTCACCGGCGCGAACTATTTATTTATCGCGGCTCGGAGAATTTTTTATTATTTATCATTCAATCAGGAATGACAATTCGCCGAATGCACGGGATTATGAATAGTGTTTCGTCCTTTCGGGGTTTCATAAAAAAAAATTACAAAAATTGTAACTCATTTATCTTCAGTTATGTGGCCATTTGACATTTTTGTCCACCTTTTTTGACCCAGAAACTCGAACTTTACAGCCCGGGTCGCGCATTTGTCACATTTAACAAGCCCGTATTGGATATTTTTTTGAATACAAACTTTTATGACGAAGACGGATGATTTTTAATTAAATAAAGCGCGGCGCCGGGGAATCTTTTGAAAATGTCACGAGGATCGACCGAGTACATTATTAGTATCTCCGATATAATTTTTTTTTAATACTTATGTATCGTTTCTTCGCCGTCGCGTCTGTTCGTACTCGTATTCTCGATAGCGTGGCTTCTTTACTTTCCATCGATGACCTTTCCTTTTTATTATCCCGGTCGGGTCACACGAGCACCGTGGAATGTCTCTTTTCGACCGAGAGAATTGAATCCTCACGAGTTTCGGCGCCGGGAATGAGACTTTCGGGAAGTTTGCACGTTCTCTCGGTGTGCGACTTTGCGGGGTTATTTTTTCCGATCACCACCGGGCGGTTGGTGACCGTGTCGTTATCACGCTTCAGTGGCGGCGAGTTCGATTAGCCGGAAACCAATAAGGTTCGATGCGATAAGAAGCGTGAACGTATACAATAACAGCGTAACGGTGAGTCGACTCGCCGCGGGAGGACGGCGGAGAGAAGATGACGCTGAAGATGCCATCCGGCCTGCAAATCGCCTTTTCTCTCATCCCGTCTTTCTTCTCCCTTTTTCGACGGAAGCAACTTCGGAGAATGCGCCGCACTCTGCGGTGTGCGAATGACGATAAGAGGCCGAGGAATTACACGGGACTCGATCTCTCGGCAAACTGGGCGAAATTTTTGGAATATCGGAGATGAGAATGGTCAGCGAGACGGTCTCGCGCAAACAGGATGCAGCCGAGTCACGTGTACCATTTATTTAACAAAATAATGGCAAATATAAACCTTTTTAAAAAATTGTAATTTCTTTTAAAAAGGTGCAAAGTAATTTTGCGCCTTTTTACACTGGGAAATAGAATTGGTTGAATTAAGCAAATGCGCGGTGACACACGTTCAAAGGTGTATTTTGTTGGTACAACAAAAATGTTTGATTCAGTCCACAAATTTTGAATAAATTGAAGCAAATAGTCGTTGAACAAAACAATGCTTTATTTGTAATGCTTTTGGTTAATCCAACCAATTTTTTTTTCAGTGTATAATGGCTTCCTCATATATAACAATTTTGCGCATAGCTTTCTCTATGACAAAGTTCATTGAACGATTTTTGGCTTCGGCATAGAGGAAGCTGTGCGCGACATTCCCGTGTAAAATTTCAGCTCGATACCTTCGCGTTTACTCTAATTAGACCGTTTTCCGCGAATTTTAAAGAAAAAAAAAAAAAAAAAACAGAAAATCAAAATTTCATAAAATATGATCGCTTGGATTGGTTTCGGCCAAATTCAATAATAAAGGTCTTTGATCATAATATCATATTTGTATACTTTTTTGCACGGCATCTCAAAATTTACACAAGTACTCATAGTTAATTTACGCAATTTTAGCAAGAGCCCCTTTTTTGAAAATTTCAAAATCGCGTAAAATGGCGAACCAGACCTCATTCTCGATGAAAATTGCATCTAGGAGAGAGACGTGACCACTCTACTAGTACCCAATTTCATTCGCTATCTTGAGTCGTTTCCGAGGAAGCCAAAATCAATAAACGAACTTTTTCATAGAGAAAGCTATGGGCAAAATTGTAATAAATGAGGGAGCCATGTCCTAATTTTTATTTAACGAAAACATAGCTTTCTCCATGAGGCAGCAGCAATTGAATGACAATGTTTTTATTTTTATTTTTTTGCGTCAGTATTCCATCTATAGTCGAATTCCTCGGATCGGTGGTGAAACCTCGAGGAATGCGACAACGGAGATTTCACGATCGGCGAGAACGGGGCGCGAAATTAATAGCGGTAGCCGAGAGTTTGATTACCGTCGGTGCGAACGCGTGGCTGTCACTCGTTTATCTCATTCTCGGCTGGATGCTTTCTCGTCGGAGTCTGTCTCGCCCCTCGGATGAAATTCGTCGAGCACGGAGGGACAGGGAGAGCAGCGGCGAGGAGGAGGGCTCTCCCCGGAGGCGCCAGGAAATTAGCGGGGAAACTCCGTCGGTGAAAGAAGGCAACAACGATCGAACGACTCGAGAGACAATGACGGAGTGGAAATCGTATTTTCCACTCTTGCTATATCTATATCATCATCACCCACTCTTCCGCTTTGTCTGCTCTCGCGAGCCTTCGTCCGGACTGGACTCGGAAGCGTTTCCCTCCATTCGTCCAAATCCGAGCAAAAATTAATTAAAAAAAAAAACAATACTGTCTATCATATTTATAAAAATTGGCCCAAATGAAAATAAACCTTTAAAATGGCGGAAAAAAATGTTTGATAAAAAATTCCCAACTAAAATTCTTCAAACGATTCGAGCCGGATTAAAATCGGACTCGTTTAAAGTCTGGTCGGACGTCGCGTCAAATATGGTACTTCGCAAAAACGCGCGGATAAAACCGAACGGATAAATCTTTCGCGGTGAAGCGCGTGATGTGTTTTTCGTTTAGTTTTTCGTCGCTGAATTCCCGCGATCGACGATTTTCGACCGGCGACGGGTATGAAATTTCATCCGCGTGTGTTTTCCGCTATTTTCCCACCCACGACAGTAGCGATCGGTAAACGAGATAATCTAGTCGACGTTGTAACCCGAGCGGCGCCGGGCGTCACTCATCGATAATTGACCGCGAGTTTAATTGAATCGGTATAGACGCGCACACGCACGAATCCGCGTACAGCCGGATTGATATAATAAGCGTCGAAGGCCTGACTCACCGTTTAATCCGAATATCAGTGAAAAGCTTTAATCGAACGCGCACATGCATACGATAACGAGATATTTCATAGTTTCCCCACCCCCCTCCCGCCCCCCTCCCTCGAGCACCGATGAAATAACATATGCGTTGGCCGCAACTACCGGGAATTCGTACGAATAATGGCGTTTGCCCACTGGCATAATTATATTAACGTTAAAACGTCCGTGATAGAGATATAATGCACACGAGTGTCGTTGACCGGTATAGGGCGGCATGCAATGTATGATGACATAATAGAATTGTACAAGCGGAAGGGGATTATTACGCCCGATGGTATATTGGTGTATATATCTCTCGAAGCCGACGTCGACGTCTCTCGCTCGTCAACCGTTTAGGTATAAACCGCTGAACCGCGAGCCCGATCGACCCGGCGCGCAAACGCCTCTGCATTCCTCTCACGCGACCGCCCTGTTTACCCATCACTTCTACTAGCCTACACGTATGAATATTCCGCGGCTGCAAGCGTGTATTAAATTAAGCCTGAATGTTCGAGCAATCAATCGGTCCTCCTGGCCGTGTATGCTGCTTACAACCCACCCCCCCCCCTCCCCCCGACCATGGGTAGACCCACGGACCGTTTGTTTGTCGGGGTGTCAAGAGCATCGGCCCTGATGCAACGACAGATTGGAAGAGACAAGTACATTACAGGGTATCGATCACAAAATGTCTTTCTTTCGATCGGGGATAAAATTGAATTCCTTGAATACTTAAGTAGAGGTGATTGACTGTATTGGTGAGTTATAGACATGCGCGGTGACGTATGGCTGGAAAGTTTCGAGTCCAGAATATTTTTGTAATTGTTCTATTCTGTTCTAAAAAAACAGAATAGGAAAGTTACAAAAAAAAAAATAATTTAATTTGTGGACAAGAAACTTTCCAGGTATTTGTAACAGCGCATATTTATAACTCACTGATATAGTCCATCAACTCTATTTATACGGTAACAGGTACGGTGAGCAAGAACTTCTTTTTTTATCCTGGATCGAAAGAAAGACACTTTGTCATCGATTCCCTGTAATGTACTTGTCTCTTCCAATCCGGCGGTGCACCAGCGCCGATGTTCCTGACAGCCCGGCAAACAAACCGTCGGTGGGCCGGGGGGGGGGGGGGGGCGGGGGGGTGTAAATTTATTTAAAAATAATGTATTTCTTAATTCCACAAACGTCTTCATGTTAATTTTTTTTATTACATTAAATTAAATCGGACAAGAAATATTAGTCGAATATGCGAGCCCTTTTTTCTACGGTGTGAAGCCGTTCTGTTCCGTCTTGAAATTTGCCTCCAAGTTCGTAGAGACAAATTTTTCATCGGCTCGCCGGAGCGAAGGGTGTGTCGGGTCCATTAGGGGGCCTTTGGGGGGGGGGGTGTACATTTATTTAAAAATGTTGTATTTCTTAATTCTACAAACGTCTTCATATTAATTTTTTGAAATTTAATTACATTAAATCGGACAAGAAATATTAGTCGAATATGCGAGCCCTTTTTTCTACGGTATGAAGCCGTTCTGTTCCGTCTTGAAATTTGCCTCCAAGTTCGTAGAGACAAATTTTTCATCGACTCGCCGGAGCGAAGGGTGTGTCGGGTCCATTAGGAATCGACCGAGGATAACCGATCGGTGTCGGGCGCCGCGAGAACGGATGTCGTTGCAACGAGTGTCGGATATCGGTTATGGACGTTAGGTTTCTATTAGGCATTACGAGAGAGTCAAGCTGAGCGAGACGTGAAATCCGAACGTTCGATATTAGTATACATACATCCTCGGAAAATTCCTCTTACTTTCCGTCCCTCTCGCACTTCCCTGCGACCCCCGGTTTGACTGATATCCACGCATTTGTTTCCGAGAGAAATGCTCGTGGCGCTCTCGCCTCCTAACCGTGTATATACGTACAGACCTTCGGGCTTCATCCCATCTTAAGACCATTTGCTCTCGTCCGGCTTTTCCATCGCGGCCGTTTGTACGATACGGAGACGATGATAAATCACGGCCGGATAAAAACGCGCGAGTATCTTCGATATTCCAGGGCCCCCAAGCCAGACTTCGAGTTCAAAATCGGAGTTTCAATGATCGCCGGACGATCGTTGTAAAACACTCGACCGCCGGTCGCTCCGAATCTATCGCTATCGTTAACCCAAAGATATAAAAAAAAAACATTTTTAAAATGTTCCCCCAGAATTTTTCCACGTCTGTGTACCTCGAGCGAGATTAGTCTTTCTCGCTCCGGACTGATGGGAAAGAACGGAGACGGAGGTGCAACGGCCCATCAGGTCACGTCCATCATACGACTGGAGCTGGGGGGTGCGCGGTGTGAAGAGGATTAAAAAAAAAAGTTAAAAAAAAATTTTTAAAAGCCAAAAAAAAGTGTAAATCTCGCTAGGAGGGGTGAAAGAACGGAGCAGCGTGGTTGCGCGCTGAAGAATACGAAAAAGGAAAATAAAGGATGAGAACCTAGCGGGGGATAAAAATGAAAAAAAAAATAAAAATGGTATATACACGAGAAAGAATATTGGAGCGAGGGGAAAGCGAATTCCTGGCACCTGGTCGGCTCCTCGCCAGGTTCGCGGTCCAACGTGAACGAGACGGAGGACTGCCCTCGCGATAACGCGCATTATATTGGACGAGGAACGAGGATTTACTGGATCGGGCGAGTGAAAGAGCGGAGGAATGAGCGAAGAGCCCCGAGGCGATGTGGCAGAAGAAGAGGAGGAAGAAATAAGAAGTTAGAGTGAAGTGAAGAGTTTGTGGAACGCCGAGGAGGGGAAAAACATATTTCGTTGCGCACCGGACAAAAACGCCGGGCGAGCCGCATCGGAAGATGAAACAGATGAAACGTGGCGCGAGCTGTGTACAAACGCGAGAACGAGTGCTTGCCAGAAACAGCGGCAGCAGCATACGTTCGCTTCGAAAAAAGAACGAGATCCGTGCCGGAGACTGTGAAAGAAGCTCCTCGCGGACGCGCCGTCGGGAAAAACGGCGGATAAACGAGTGGCTGAGGTTAACCGGGACATGGTAGATAAACAATCACATACACCACGGCGATTCGGTTGTACGTACCTAACTATCCATTATTTTTCGGAACATTCTATTAATACTGTTCCTCGGACATGCCAAAAATATTGGCTGAGCACGGAGGAAAGAAAATTGTTGGGACAACAAGAATTTTGTGACCATAACTCATTTACCCAGTTAACATAGGGACAACAAAATGTTTTGCTGTGGCGGCAAATATTTTGCTGTGGCGGCAAATATTTAGCTGTGGCAGCAAATATTTTACTGTGGCAGCAAATAATTTACTGTGGCAGCAAATAATTTACTGTGGCACCAAATATTTTACTGTGGCAGCAAATATTTTACTGTGGCAGCCAAATATTTTGCTGTGTCAGCCAAATATTTTGTTGTGGCAACAAATATTTTGCTGCGGCAGCAAATATTTTACTGCGGCAGCAAATATTTTGCTGTGGCAACAAATGTTGCACTGTGGCAGCAAATATTTTGCTGTGGCAGCCAAATATTTTTGGTGCCACAACAATAAATTATTAACGATCAACATTCTGTTGGAAAAACAAAACAATTTTTCTCCGTGCAACGTTCCCAATATCCTAACTAGTGAATCTTCCTCCATCCCATTTCCGAAGTTCCAATTTCCATGTCGCCCAAATCCGCCGATCGGCAACTGTCAAAACTCGGTACTGCTGCCGTCTGCCTAAGTGACGAGATGCAGGTTTGATCTCCGGATAGGTGGCTGTTGGATCCGCGGAGCGTGTACAAACTCCCGCGTGTCGTATCCAGTAGCGACGTCGGTAGTTTACACGTGTTCACCGCCTCGTGCTTCTCCTCCTATGTGCGCTCTCCCTGTTACTGGTTCTCCGTACCCTTCGTAACGTAACGAGTTTGTGAAGTGGCGCCGTCACGTTCGCCCTCCGGGGCCTGCACCGGTTCCCCGGATGAATCTCTCCTTGTGGTCGTCGACGACGTCGTCGCCGCTGCTGTTGCTGATGCTGCGCTGATGCGGCTCTGACACGTTACCACCCTGACTTAGCTTCTGTCCTCCCGGCGCAGCATTACTCCACTTTGATGGGAACAGACTCGGGAACAAACTCACTCGCTACCCGTCCGTGCCCGCCACCGAAACCCTCATTACACGTGGTTCGATTATACTAAGCGACGAAAACATCCGATCGTCGATGCAAAGTTTCCTGTTTGTTCGAAGTTTGTTACGGCGATTGGATAAAGTTCCGGAGTTGACGCGGCCGAGCCTTCGGGGATAAAAGGGTACGCGAGGATTATGACGCGTCAGGATATCCCACGTTACACGAGTTGAAGCTGTAAACTTTACTCGAGCTCGGCACGCAAGTTGCTCGAGAAAATTGCGGAATGGAATTTTCTCGACGAAACGTAAGTCGCAAGCGATAGAGACCGAAACCTTGTCATACGGCGGATCTGCCTTCAACTACGGGGTCGGAAGATTCGATAATCACGTTTCAGCAATCTCTGCACCAAGAAAAAAAAATTATTTGAGGGCCACCGTTTATTAAGATTAAATAAAATATTCATTTGATTTAAATAAATATTTATTTAAATTAAGTGGATACTTACTGAAATCAAATAAATATCTTATTTAGACTTAATAAACGGTGGCCGTCAAATAAATTTTTTTTCTGGGTGTATGTTCCACATATTTCGTGTACCAAGTACGTTGCGAGTGTTCGTGAAGCTGTTACTGTTTGGACAATGGCATTTTCGATCGTAAATTTTCTGCGACTCACACCATTTACTACGATCCAAACAATAATATCTGGTCGAAACATTTATAATATAGGGATTGCCGAAGTCTTTGTATCTGTTTATATCCGATTAATAATTGAAAAAAAAAATTAAAAACTGGGAAGACACATGTGTAGAAACTTAGAGTACCATCGACTTCCAGCGCGTATAGAGAAAAAGAAAGAACGCAGGGTAGAATTTCGATTCGGATTAAGAGAGGGGAATTCATCTCCGTGTTCGGAGCGACAAAAGGCGTTTTTCCCATTGGTTTCGTAACGCGGTAGCGACGTAAGCGCGTTGAATTTTTACCCCTACGAACTATCGCACCCTTCGGGGTTGTCGATCGTTCTCGCTCAGCCTCGCCGAGCAAACCGTGAGAAATTCCAGCGTGCATTTTACACGTTTCAACACAAGTGTGTGCGCGGGCTCCGCCGTGCATCGTCTACGCCCAAAAACGCCTCAATCACCGCTGCTCAATTGTGCGTTAAAGGCGGTGTCGCTTTTGTACCCGCGGTACACTTAGCGTGACATATCCCGAAGTTCGAGGGTCGGACGGAGCCCCGAGGTGAGAGGAAAATGTATTCGGTAGCCGGCTGCTGTGCAGGGGCACGCGCGTGCGCAGCCTGAACAAGTTCGAGGATTTCGTCGTGTAGCGACACGAGAACTCGAGGGATTTAAAGGGCACTCGAGTATAGCCGGACTTAAACTGCTGCACGTTGTGTTCTCGAGAAAGCCCCCGAGAGGGAAATCGACGATTTTCTACTAAACTGCACTCCGAGTGGCTTCGCATCGGAAAAATAAGAAAGAACATCAAGGAGAGAAGAAAAAAGTCACCTAAAGGTGAAAACTATTTTCGAAGAAGGTCGACGGTTTTTCTGGCCGTTTAATTTTAACCTGGCCGTATTTTTTAGCTTCAACCGCGATCGATCATTCATCCACTCCGGTGGATCTTGGATTTGTGTTTTTTAATTTTTTTGTAAACTTCGCGCAGACGGAGCATCGCTACGAACCATCGGTAAAGGGCTCACGGTGAGATGCGGTGAAATTGCACACGGCACGAGTGCACTTTTAATATTTCCAAGTGAAATTTTCAACGACGCAAGGGAGCGAAGAAGTGCATCGCGCTGCAAAGAAATAGTAATCCTTTCCTTCTCTATCCTTGCTTTTTTTCTCTATTTATCTCCTCTCTATACCGGCCGATATTACGCTCGTGCTCTTTCGTTGCCCCCTCCCTCCCCCCCCCCCAAATGTCTCCCCGCAGTGCACCGCATCTATAGCATCGCGCGAGACAAGGAGCTGTTCGTACATACGATGAAGGGAATAGAGGAGAATTCGCGCGTATAGGACTTCCCTTTACAAGCGAGTTCGTCGATCGGAAGAAACCAGAACGTCACGGTTCCACAGTTGCAAAGATGCTGCGCCCGCAGGCGCTCGAGGCTCACACACGATACGAATAAATAGACATCGTTGGATATATATATATATATATATATATATATATATATATATATATGTGCGTGTGTATGTGTTTACATCTGTATTCAGCTGCTTGAGTCTTCGGCTCACGCTCGAGATTTTTACCGATATTGCGAAACGTTACTTTCCCCCACCGATTCGAAGCAATATTTTAAGGCTCCCGGAGAGGATTTCAAGCCTTATCTGTAACGAAACGCTCATGCAGTTATTTGCGATCGTGTCATTTAATTATGTCGGCGCGAATTTTAATATATCGTCTGAAATACCAAAAATGGGTACCGATCATGTTTCGCTCGGATGTCGCAACGCGGACAACTTCAGTCGTCCCGTTACGAATCGAATGACCACATTTGTTGAAGGGACAAAAAAACGTCGAGAAAGCTCGGAGAACTCGCGGCGTGCGTGCACAAATGCGCGAGTCGCCGCTAACTAATCGACCGGTCTCTCGGAATAGCGACTTGCCGATAAGCCCTTAAGCGACTCGCGTAGTACGTCGACATCACGAGAAGGGCGAAAGAGAGAACGATAAAGAATAATGAATAGAAGAAGAAGAAGGAGGCGGGAAGGAGATAGAAAATAAGAGTTGGCGTGACACACAGTCGATAGTGGAAGGAGCGAAACTGTAGGGAATGCAAGAGCGAACGGAGGCGAAGGAAAGAAAGAAACAACGAGCACACTATACGAACGGGAGAGTATTAAACTGCGCGTGCGGTGAGACTCGTTTCGAGGGCGACCATAATACAACGTGTAGGTATAGTGAGTGCGAAAACGCACGCGAACGCATGGCGCACACGCACGCACGAATTATCCAATGTAATATGTATATTCGCCATCCAGAGCGAAAGGGAGTTGCGGTACGGAGGCGCTCTTAACGTCTCAATCGTGAAACGCTCACGCAGGACTAAACGATGTAACCTCGCACGCTCGCACGCACCGACGCCGGAAGACGTCCCGCGGACATATCAATAAAGTAAATAGCGCATTCGACGTTTTAAAAAATTAATAGAATTATGAGAAACTATCAAGATACGGATTATTCGCGCAACATTTTTGATTACCCAGTGAGAAAAAGGATAGTATTACCTACTATAATGAACAATTACCAGAGGGAATGTCTATACAGATAGTTTCTGATAGTCTATGTTCAATTGGTTATAAACTTTAACTATGTTTGCAATAATGATTTTTTGCTGTTGCCCTTGGGAACTATTTTTTATGGTAAATAGTGAGTATTATTGCTTTTACTGTGTAATTTTTCCTCAGTGTCGAAAATGAATCACGGATGTTTTTAATATACCGAGAAGACTTTATTTTAGATTCACGTATGTCCAAAATTCAACCCCCATTGAGAAAAAGGATAATATTTTCTACTATAATGAACAGTTACCAGAGGGAAGGTCTGTACAGATAGTTTCCGATAGTTTATATTCAATTGGTTATAAACTGTAACAATGGTTGCAATCATGATTTTTTGCGATTGCACTTGGGAACTATTTTTTATGGTAAATAGTGAGTATTATTGCTTTTAGTGTGTAACTTTTCCTCAGTGCCGAAAATGAATCATGCATGTTTTTAATATACCGAGAAGACTTTATGTCATTTTAGGTTCACGTGTATCCAAAATCCAACCCCCATCGAGAAAAATGAAGATCGTAAGGTAAAAGAACAAATAAAGAGGCTGTTACCCAGTTTCGCCGAGAGCCGCCGCGCGCGGCGCTGCGGCGCCCAACGACTGCACCGATAATAGAGATACCAGAGAAAAAGCCGGTATGACAGATGCAGATGATAATCATCGAGGCGGCTCCCCATTCACCACCAATTTGTCACTTCCTGTTGTCGAACTGGGCCACCGTGTTCTCCAACGTCCGTGCCGTGTCTCACAGACACTCGGATTTCGAGCTTGTGTGGGGGACCAAGAAACCAGTGAAGAACTCGTTCTCGACGTGAGGTCGCCCCGGGTCCTCTATCTAAGCGCCGGGAAGTTTAGTCGGGATGGGAAGTGGCGAACGTGAGTGCTTTTCGGGAGATTAGTAGTCGCCATACTCGAAGTTAGATTAAAAATTCGAGACGCTAGCTGCGGTCTCGTTTCACCTCGTTCTCCGTTCCTCCTCTCCATCCTCGCCCCAGCCGAAACCACCGACGGGGGGGAAGCACGCTTTTTCGTTGCCGTCTGCGTGGACGCAGTCGATAATAGTTTGGAGTGCTAGCTGACCATTACGAGAGTGAGGAGGAAGAGGAGGACGAGAGGGGACACACAAACGAGTCCCCCGTGGAGACCCAAATGAGCATTCCAACTGGTAATTGGAGCACAGGGGGAATACCCATGGTCCGTTGAGTTCTCCGGCAGGGGAAGCTGAGCCGACGAGAGATTGAAAATGCGTGGGAGGCGCCTCGGACTATCCCACCGAACCGGTGGAAGGGGGAAGGGTGATACGAAGAGATCACCGGCAGTGGTGAAGGCAAAAAACGTCGGAGCTCAAAGCGCACTCGGACAGTCTGAGTGCTCGGGCGTAAGGGACCAAAAAGATATAGAGGAGCGAACTGGAGATAGAGGGAACGTACAGTGAGACATAGGATGAACGAGGACAGCGAAGGATAGTGAGAAAAGGACAAGAAAAGGGACTCTTTGCTGGGGCAGGAAGTGCTCCATGGACCTCCCGAAGCGACTCTAAGCCTCGACAAAAGAAAGACATTGTGTCCGCCAAATCGTCGTCGCGTCCAAGAGCCGCCACCTCGGAGGGTATTCAGCTCGCTTCCTTTTACTGTTATTGGATGGCAGCTCGCGCAGGGAAAAAGGACTCGAGGAGCTCCGCTCCGACTCGTACCTTATCGACCATTTCCGGTCTTGTCTTGCTCCGCTTAGCATTTCGGATTTGACAATTCATCGTCTAATTAATATCTTACCATTATCGAATTTTGTTTTCTCCCCCGTCTCGGACAAAGTCTCATGAAAATCTCATGAATATGCAGATTAATGGCTCCGTCGGTTTTTCTATGGATTGAATAGATGCCCGCGACAGAAAGAGGTATCACCGCGCGGCCGGCGACGGAGTTTATGACCCGGTCGTTTAGCGTTTGCGTTAACAAGCCGGCCTCGAGAGAGAGCGCCCAAGGGTGGTTGACGAAGAGTTGCCTCTGCATGCGCTACGTTCTTCTCGCGTGTCTCGCGGATCGCAGAGCTCTCCTCTCCGAGCTTGAACTCTCACACACACACGGTAACGCGGTTCCCTCGAGGACCAGTCGCGGTGACTCCGACGTCGACGCGGACGTTGCCGCAAAGCGAATAATGGAACGAGTTATGGTGTGCGTCCGGCAACACGCTCCTCGCCTCATCTCCGCGTTCGTGTTCCCTCGCTCTCCACGCCAACAGACCTCACACGCCGCTGCCGGTGCCCACTTGTAAAGCGCGCAAACGGTAAAGAGATTTCGCCTCTTCGCGAAACTCGACGACGACTTCTCACCGACTCCCAGACGATCGTAACTCACCGGACGACTTTTGCCTCGTCTCCGTCCGACCGTCAAGTGACAAACTTCGTTACGAATCGAAGCTCACCATCGCGAGGACGGCTGCGACAAGGTTGCAGTTTTTTTACCCCGTCGAGCTGGTCGAAGTTTGTTGGAGGGAAAAAAGGATCGAGGCGGTGTGGAAGACCCTTTGAAGAGCTCTGCATCTGGCGAGCTCGCGAGGACTTCACGAGCCGAGAAAGTCAGCAGCACAAATCCCAGAAAGCTCGGTAATCGGGCAGGTATTATTTTCAAGTTAGCTCTACAGGAACACCAACATCATACGAGGTCTCTTGTTCTTCATCTTCTCGATGTCCTCGCAGACTGTTCACACCGAAAAAAAGGTTTGGTAATATCAAACTAAGCTGCAGTTGCGGGTGGTGAAATAAATATTTGGTCGATTGAAATAAATATTTGGTCGATTGAAATAAATATTTGGTCGATTGAAATAAATATTTGGTCGATTGAAATAAATATTTGAATAAATATTTGGTCGATTGAAATAAATATTTGGTCGATTGAAATAAATATTTGGTTGATTGAAATAAATATTTGGTCGATTGAAATAAATATTTGGTCTATTGAAATAAATATTTGGTCGATTGAAATAAATATTCAATTGATTGAACGAATATTTAGATGATTGACCGAGTATTTAGTTGCTTCTCCAAATAGTTACTTGGATTTACCAAACATTTTGTTCAATCGACCAAACATTTCTTTCGCCACCCGCAACCGCAGCTTAGTTTGATATTACCAAACCTTTTTTTCGGTGCAGTGACTTCATTTCACGGTTGAAATTTGCGTTCGAGAACGGTGATGAATCAAAGATCTTCCGGTCCATCGTCGTCTCCGCAGATCTCATCTGCCTACCGGAGCGTATGAGCGACAGTGAAGAGGACCGAAAGACTCGCTCTCGAGGGACGGCGAGCCCGCTTGTTAACAGTACGTGTTGAAAAGAGCTGGTTCTCGCCGGGCCTGGCTTGTCACAGAGGCAACGCTGGGTCTCCTCTTCGGGAATCGCGTGCACGCGAAAAGGGAGAAAGAGGATGCAGCGTGCGGTTTCGGTAGCGCATTAACGCCACTCACAAAGGCCGGCCACCTCGGTGCGCCGCGTACAGCAGCTGGCTTCAAAGAGAGAAGCAGTCGTCGCTTCCTTCCACTGCCTCGGAACTGGTATATTTATATATGAATTTTGTACGTGCACGTATATGCATATATACACACCGATATTAATTATTACTCCGCCGTCGTGCAACGTCAAGCAACGCGTCCGCAAACCCCTGCACTCCCACGTACACGTAAGCGAGAATTTGACGACTCCGGGCAACATACGTAAATGCACACACCGCGCCTGTAGCCGACCGATGGTGGTTGACATGCATGAAGTAGCGAGGACAGTGCGAGAAGCGTCAAAGCGTCGAGCGGCTCATTAGCCACCGACTCTGGAGACCCAACAGAGAATCTCGCTCTCTCTCCCCGCACGCCGGAGAAACAGACGCAGATTATGCCGGATCCGGCGGCGACGACGTTCCGGGGACGTCGTCGACGCCACACACAGCAAGAGGAAACGTCCTGGCAATACGTTTGCCGTGGCTGCTGGCGGGTGCAACGGTATTGCTTTGAATTCTGATATACAGCTGAGATTCATATTAAGGATGCGCCCGAACGACCTCCGGACTGTTTGGGGTGGTCGTAAGAGTGCCTTGCGGAATTTCGGGCGGTTGGAAACGGAGACCGGAAGTGAAGCGAAAATACATCCCGACTCGCGGGTGATCATTTTTTAAAATATTTGTTAATTAAGGTTTTTTTTTATTATTTGTTAATTAAGGTTTTGGGGCGGTCTTTCAGATTTTACCTACTTGGAAAGGAGGACGGAAGTAATTGGAAGTAATAATAATAATAGTAAGTTTGAATGAAAGTGCCGAGCGTAGCCGGTTCGCTGATGATGTTCGTGCACTATGTGCGGCTGTTTTAACATCCCTTCGCGAGGAGCGTCGATTCCCTTCTGAGTTCTCTAGTCTCGTTGACATCGCGCGTGGGCGTGTGCGAACTTATGAAAAATTCTCTTTTCGATAAATGCACTCGGCCCGATTAATTAACGATTCCGTCTCGCGTCGGACATCAAACAGGCTCGCTGGCGTTAATAAGGGAACCGAGCGACGACGGCAACAGCAGCCGCAGCGACAACAACCGAGCCGGAGTTTCGACGGTGAGGATTTTTCTCGTTCCCTTAATCCACGGCAATTAAAAAATAATCACGCGTGACGGAGCGCGAATGGCAATTAGGATTTCGTGTCACGTAGTCGACGGGAGGCGAGGAACGTAATTCCTACTCTGGTCTATCCGTCGGGCGGCCTCTCGACGAGCGTGTACAGGCCCGATCACACGCGACTCGAAGACTGCCGACGAATTTCGAAAGATACATTTTCGAAGGCGAACCGATGTTATTTATCGTGGGGGTCCAGCAAAATCCATTGAATTCAAGCATATTCGCACCCGAAAAAATAATTTATTTAACGCCCACTCGCAAATCAATTTTTATTTGGATTAAATAAATATTTATTTAAACCAAATAAGTATTTATTGGCGGGGCGCCCGTCAAATAACTTATTGTTTCGGGTGCGAGTTTAAAAAAAATTACATTTATATAATAAACAGACCGTGATAATGAAACTTGTTAAAAAAAACTATTTGTGATCAAAGGTCTCAGGAGTAAATAGTATTTAAAAAGTTTCGACAAATATTCAAAGTTACGGAAGCTATCCGAGTTGCATGGGCTTCCGCAGTCCCACACGCTCGTGAGGACGGCGGCCTTTTTTGATAAAAATCGTACTCGATAAACATAATTTTTTTTTTTTTTTTTTTTTATAACATTGACGTATTTACTTGAAAGAATCTGCAGCCGACTTCTACAGCGAAAAAGTTTGGTTTCGTCCATTCAAGCTGAGAGGACCTGTACACAGTACCTAAAAGCTTGCCATCTCGTTGCCCCCGCCTCGCGCTTTTCCACACCCCGAGCACATCAGTTTTCTCTCGTTCCTTCGTCCTCTTCTCGTTCGCTCGTTTCCTCCGTCCGCGGGCTCCCCCGACGGCCCGTCGCTATTCCCCACTGGCATCACCTCCGCAATCCCGGACTGCCGGTTTCCCTCGGACACCGCGGAGGCGCGTCCCACCCGACGGGGGAAAAAAACTAATTATAAAAATGTAACACGTACCTGCGGCAGCTGTAACAGCCCGCTCTAATGAAATAAAGGCGCTCGGGGAGTCTCTAACCAGACCCCCGTCTTTCCGGTTTGCACCGAGAGTTCTCCACGATAATTCGAGCGCTCGTACATACCATTGCGTGCGTGTGTACAATGTTAAGAGGATAAAGATCATCCGCAGAGTCACGAGGCTCGTAAAAAAATTCTCGCTTTTCCCTTGAATCTGCTTTTCAAAGTTTTTTTTTTTTTTTTTTTTTTTTTTTCCAAATTAAAGTTAGAGTTAATTCTCCGAAGGGCGAACGCGCAGCTCATCAATCCATTCTCGGTGAATAATGCCTCGGTTAATGAGACGTGTAAGCCTGCAGCCTATTAGGGAGAATCGGTCACTCAAACTACTGCGTGTTACGCTCATTTTTCGTGAGTAGTAAAAAAAAATAAACAAAACAGGAATCTCTATCGACGACCCGAGAATCTGACCAACGTGTATTTTTTTTTATTTTTTCGACATCGAATCCCGGTCTTGTTTCTCGGGAGGAAGCAAACATCTTGTGAAACTTGTAAAACACGATCTTAACCACAACCTCAAAATGAACTCTCGAGAACTCCGCTAGGTTGTTTAATAAAGAGTTTGAAATACGCGTTGGTAAAAGTATGATATTGCTGTAAGTCGTCGGAGGGCGACGAGGAGCGGGTGTGGAGGGTAGTGAAACATTTTCATATCCGCGTTTTTTTCTATGGAGCGCGGTGGCTGCTGCGCGCCTCGGGCTCTTCGAAACTTTTCAAAGTATTTCCAGTTCCCCCTCTCTCCCGCTCTTCTTTCCTTTTCGCTTCGGTGTTATGTAAATATATTCCAGTCGACGCGACAACCCTCGTTCCTACTTCACTTTCCACGCGACGCATTTTTTTTTGCCTTCTATATATATGTCCCGTTATCTCGGAACGAGAGGGCGGAGCAATGGGGAACGAGAAAATATGCGTAATACGCTCCGGCACCGGATAAGAAAGGGACGATCGTCCCGAGCATCGCGAGTCGCTGATACGAGGAAGTAAATTTGTACTTTCGATCGTTTCGATAAAGTCCCGACGATGCCGAAGGTGCGCCAGGGAGCCAATCTTATATCCGGAAGCATAAAAGCATCAATTACGAAATTTTTTTTTTCTTTATTACACAAATTTGGAAATATTAACTATGATTTTCAGGAAAGTTATGAAGAGCCTTGTATAGCTTGACGGTGTCATAACTCACCGTAAGAAGACAATTATTATCGGCGCTTACCATTTACAGAATATCTCGCAGTGTTGATGCTACAAAATTGTAAACAGAAAATAAAAAATTCCTAAATATTAACAACGATTTTCAGAAAAGCAATGAAGAACATTGTGTGCCCTAGCGACCTCATAATTCACCGTAAGAAAAAAGACAATTATTTTCAGCGCTCACCATTTACAAAATATTTCGCAGCGCTGATGCTGCAACTTCCGGTAAAGTATTAACGTGTCTTGAAGTCTTGATGGTCAAAAAAAAAAAATTGTAAAAAAAAATTGTCGTCGCAGCGTCTTCGAGAGCTTGTAACTTTGGTGCCAGCAGCACGGGGTCAAGGCTATTAATTCGGCGGTGTGTGGGTGCACTTCGCAGCGCGAGATTTATGCACGGCTCTCGGCTGACGGGTGCGCATATATCACGACGAAAGGGGAGGGGGGCGTTAGCGGGAGGGGGGAGATGGTGTGCAGGATACGAGAGAGATAGAGAGCGTCGGAGGATGAGGAAACGGAGAGAGGTGGATGGGTTATGGGTTCATTTTCCATGTATCGTGTGGCCCGAGTTATGGGTTACACCATGCGCGTAATTTATGTCCGCCTTGGTGAGCGTACAGCTTCTCCACACGTACGCACACAGCCGACTCGAGAGAGGGGAGGGAGGGGGGGGGGCACGAACTTACAACGATACTCGCACGATCTACATGCGTTTGGCCTGTAACATACAGTCGAACTTTTCATTTTATTGAATAACGGCCGAACGGCTTTTGAGTAATGGCAGCGCGAGGAGATATTATCCTTCGAAGCGTATTAAAAACTGCATGTTTGCACGTGATAATCGAAAAACGTGAATTACACAACCGGGAACGGGATTTATACGATTGAAATAAATTTTCAAAATTTATTCGAACAATAATAAAAGTATCTTCGCTGGAGCAAAAAAAAAAAGAATCGCTCTCACCAGCGTGCAGAATCACCGGTGAGAGACTGAGCCGAGTTTTCTGGCAAATTTTCAGCAAAAAGCATAAAATAAAAATGAGTAGGGTAAACCGGCCAATGAATGGACGATTAAGCAGACGAAAAAGCCAATGAATAGACTTTTTTATGTACGCGCTCTTATGGAAAGTGTTTATTCCTTGGCCCTGTCCAATCATTGGCTGATTTACCCTACCGGACAAAATTATCGGATGACCGATAATCAAAAATTTATCATCATTGGCCCTGTCCATTCATTGGCCGGTTTACCCTACCGGACAAAATTATCGGATGACCGATAATCAAAAATTTATTATCAATGCACTAATTTATTGAAGTGCATCGATAATAAATAATAAATGGCCCGTTCTCGTTGCAGGCGCGGCTCACCGCGGTGCGAGTGAGTTGCGGCCGATCCTACTGTAAAATACAATCACGCTGCAGGAAGTGAGGTCAAGCTTATCGTCAGGTGGAACCCCAAGGTACGACCGTCCAGACACACGCGCCAATTTTCGTCGTCTCTCCGTGCATATCTAATACAATTTAACGTTCGTGCCACCGGCGCTGTGCGGGGCAGGATTGGAACGATAGTCACTGATAGGCGCAAATTTGGAGGCGAGCAATCCCGTCCGTGGGACGGAACTCTCCCCCGCGTGTCTCGTGTCGGGCAGATAGACGGTTGTGGATTCTCCGGACATTTGCGTAATAGGTGTTCGCTTCTCCCCGCTGTGAGGGACGAAGCTTGTCGCGAGGGTTCGTCCGGAGCTCCGAACGAGAGGGCGGGAGAGGAAGGGAGATAAATTCACGTAACGCAAGAGCGTGCGCGATAGCGCACAGATCCGATTGCCGTTTCTGGACGAAAACGAAACCCTACACATCGGGTAACCGGACACTTGACCAGCGGCTTTGATATATCCCGCAGAGGAAAGCCGAAACCTGCTCTCTCCGACGCGCGATTATCTCCCTCGCGGTGTTAGAATATATCGTTCCTCGATCGGGAAAATTCGACTGCGCTCCGCTCGCCTCTTGCGCCATGGCGCATAGGAAACGGTTAATTAAATGCCAATCGAGCGATCCGGCATTTCTCGCTTGCGTGCGCTCGACGTCTTTCTTATCGTTAGGCAATTCTGGCTAACTTACTCGCAGTGAGTATACATTTCAGTTTATTTTTATTAATCTTTAATTAGAGACCGTAAAAAAATTCGTGTGAAACTTAATATACCTGACAGGAAGGTTTTATGCGAAAACTGGTATATCAAATTTCATCTACAATCTTGATGAAAAATTATGGTTCGGTGTATTAAAAACATTGGAATTACTTTGTTTTTAATCATTTACTTTAATTTTTCTATAAAAGTACATTAAAATTAATGTACCAGCTTGTGCATAAAAACTTCTAGTCCGGGGCACTAAATTTACACATTTTTTTCGTTTACAATGGAGCCATAAAAGGGGTCCATCATACCCCACTCTCCTTCCAGAGATCTTACGGATTACCTGGATTCCAACAACATTTTTATTAAATTTTAATTAGCAACTGTAAAAAAATTCGTATGAAACTTAATATACCTGATTGGAAGTTTTTATGCAAAAACTGGTATATCAAATTTCATCTACAATCGTGATGAAAAATTATGGTTCGGTGTATTAAAAACATTGGAATTACTTTGTTTTTAATAATTTACTTTAATTTTTCTATAAAAGTACACTAAAATTAATGTACCAGCTTGTGCATAAAAACTTCTAGTCCGTGGCACTAAATTTACATTTTTTTTTTAAATGGAGTCATAAAAGGGGTCCATCATACCCCACTCTCCTTCCAGAGATCTTACGGATTACCTGGAATCCAACAAAACTCGAAATATTCAGTCAATCTGATGACTTCTAAGAGGACCTGCGAGTGTCTGTGTAAGGAGGACAGACAGACGGACGGACAAAAAATCAGGAACTTTCATTTATTTATATATATACACACATACATATGTATATATATCCATAGGGAAGAGCTCCATGCGATAACTCCCCGATACCGTGTATAACTACACGTTACATCCACACATTAAGTAGACAACGCCGTAGGGGTAAAAAGAAGATAAACAACGAAACCCATTCGCGTTTCCCACGCGTATTGAACCGAGTTGCTGATGATAATTCGCGATAAAATAGAGGACGGCGAAAGAAGAGGAGACGAAAGAAAAATAAAATGACAAAAAGAAGGTCTCCTATTGAAAATTATGCCTCTCGCTATTTGCAGGAAGATAAGAATCATCTACTCGCTTTGAACTGACAATTTATGTGGTTAAAGGTACGGCTCTCGGTGTAGCGTGGAATAATGTCGGTCGTTTGGGGATACGGGGAGTATGGACGAGGTGCGAGATGCAAATTGAACGACGAGCGTTCCAGCAGCGGGAGCGCGGAGCATGCATGCATATAGTTAGTGAGATACGTTACAGCATCCGACCGGCGATGGAGGGGGGGGGGGGGGGGGGGGAGGCTCATCTCCGTAGCCGGAGCTCGTCTCGTGTAACCATCGGAATCTCGTTCGGGCGATCCCTCGAGTATGATTTGCGAGTTGCCGCTCGCGCCCACGTTTCGATTTGCCTCGGCGATGTTACCGATGCATGATGGGGATATATGCGAGGAGGTATCGGGTCGGCGCGCCGATGCGAGCGCCGGATCGCCTGGCAGCGCGTAAGAACGCGCGATCGAGTAATGAGCTAATGAGCCGCTACGTCAACGCTCGTACTCTGGCTCGTGTTGTACGCAAGTGGGATAGTTTGCGCCGTGTAGCCGGCTACTGGCGATTCCGCGCTGGTCGGCTCGCCACTCGATAACGAGTGCGAGCCGACGAACGGGCTCGCGCCCCGTTACACGCCTAATTAACGCGACAAATTGCCCGACGTTTAATAAATAACCCTCGCGTCGAATCGCTACCGCGCAACTCCGGATTACCTGGAGCGAGACTCTGGTACTTTTTTTTTTTTTTTTTTAATACAACCATTTTTTGTACTGATTTCGGTGTGAGAAAAGAAAATTGGGCTACGAGGCACTTGGGCTATTTTATTTTCTGCCATTGGGTTCGCCGAAAATGTGCGTGTTGGGACGATTGCAGAGGTTCGATGTTTGATTATAAAATAACTGTTAAATGGATGGAAAGAAATGGCAGAAATTTATGAAACTGTTTTCGGTTGAAATGTTCGTACGTTTCGTTAGCAAGTTCTTTTTACTTGGCGTTTATTTGCCTCTTAAAAGGATTTTTTTTCTGTCTCTTTTTTATTACTTTTTTTTGTCATATATTTTACGAGCTCACGTATGCTGCAGGAATTCCAGGAATTCGCGCACACGGGTGGAACATACTCTGGCTGAAAAATATTATTTCGTTCCAGCGTTATAGTTTACGAAATGGCGGTGGAAGATTATTCTCGTCCCGTTTGACCCAGAATTTTTTTATTTTTTTATTTCTTTCATTCTTCGTGAAACATATGTGTGTAACATTGTAGCGCACGTGGCGTGGTCGTGCGGACATGGGGAAACGCGATGACCTCGGAAGCACACACACGAGGAAGGTGCTTCGTTTCTCGTCGTCGTTTTTCTTACCCGAGGGAGCGAAAGCGCGAGACTCCGTGTCCATAATTTTGAAGAAAAAGTTTCGCGAACCTCTGGCCCGGATGAAGGAAAATAGGAAATGTGATGAAGTTCGTTGCTCCCGTCACATATACCGGAGAACTGAGAAAAAAAGAATGATGAAACGAGCGAGCGAAAATATTTCGTCGAGGGTTTTTTGAAATTTTTCTCTCCCCTATATTGAACGGAACCCGGTGAATTGTCTCGAGTGTGGAAGACGTCGGTGCAAATGTGAAAACTGCGTGGCGAAAAGATTACTTGAGCAAGTGCTGCCGATATGTATGTGTATAGATATATATATTTACATGTTCACTCCGGGTGACGTGTAATTTTTTTTTCCTGTTCTCCACTTTTTGCGAGAAATATTGTGGTTGGGCGGGGCAAAACGGACCGGTGTCCTCCATTCCAGATGAGTCCGTTAAAAAAATTGTCCGTGTTGACCCGAGGTTCCATTTTGCCCCATCCTTTCCTGCACGATCGGTGAAAAGCTCTCACCGGCGCCACTCGGCAGTGCTAACATTTAAGGAAGACCGAATGCCGATGGGATTATCGAGATTGAAGAGTGAAGGAATGATTTTTAAACGCAAACAAGAAAAACGACTCGTTTGTTTCCCGGGGATCCGATAATAGATTCACCTTGTATAGTTGGAGCTCAATGGAACGGAAAAAGAAACAAAGGCTAAGGAATGAATGAATGAGGCAGTCGGAATGAGGAGAACAAAAAATAGATAGTAAAAGTTTAACGACGGTACAGGGAGCTCACGGTTTCTCCGATACCTTCCTCCTGCGTATTTTCCTCCGACTTGTTCTCCAATTTGTTATATCCTCTAGATCAGCTGAGCAAAGCTAAGACCGTGCACTCAAGCTTTCTCTTCTTCTCCGGCTTTCGGTGTTCTCGGGAATTTTCCTTTATTTCTGTAGAGAATTTCCTTGGCACAGCCAGTGCAGAGACTCTCGGGTATAGAACTCTTCCACCACTGTGGCGGTCTCAAGCGATTCAATATAAGGCACGCCGGGAACATCGGCAATCGAGAAACACCGGGAACTGTTGGTTGCACTTAATTACGGGAAATACTCGGCGAAACAGGGTCAAGTGAATCGTTAAAACCAAAAAAAAGAAGAAAACACGGTTATATTGTAACAAAATTCTAGCACAGACACAATGTTAATAAGCCGATCGAATTTAATCCAACTTCTTCCACCGAAGACAATTTAAATCCTACATTTTAATTTTTTTTTTTTTTTTTGCACATTACAAAAAAATGTTTGAATATTAGACAAAAAGGTATTTCCCCAAAGCAGAGCTGGGCAAAGTACAAGTACATAATTTGCAAGTACAGAATATTTTATTTTCTTGCAATCTTTATGAAAAAAAAAAATTACAAGCATGGCAATTGCTGTTTTAAGAATACTTTATTATTACAATAGAGCTAAGTATACAATAAAAAAATCGAGCCAAAAATATACGTGCATCAATAATAAAATATTTAATGATTTAATATTTTACCATTACGACTTCAGCGTAATGGTAATTTATAATGAGTATATATATCGAAAGTGTTCAATTATTCAATAATCAAATGGATAAAGCGAGCCAACGTCGGATTTTGTATTGGAAATTTCAACTGTTTCTGAAATATTAATGAAATTTACTGCAAGTAAAAGTTTTATAGACGTTTTCAACCGTGCGTAATTCGCCTGTACGTTAAATGTCAATATTTTTACGGTGAGTTGAAATTTTCAATAAAGATTAGCGCAGAATAAAAATGGTCAATAAAATGCGACAAACAGATGAAACTTTAATGCAAGACCTGACGTGTTTATGTATTTCTTATTGGTTTATTGGTTTGTTCGACGCGATTTCGAATATCGCGAAAGTATTTGTACTTGGGCAAACGGAAAGTACTTCAAGGACCACGCACTTCAAGTACATAGCATTTAAAGTAATTTAAATACTTCCCCTATTCCAAGTACTTTCAGTACTTGAAGTACCGCCCAGCTCTGTTACAATTCTCCTGTTGTTCATTTTTTTTAATTGTATAATACAAATGACTCTATGTCAGCGCTCCGATTTCACAAAGTTACTTTTTTTTTTTTTTTACTATACAGGTGACTTTTTACTGGCCAGTTATTTAAGAAAACGAAGAAGTGATTGCTCAGAATCGTGAGCAATAGTAGAAGTTTTTAACCGGTTGTATAGTAGCAGTGCCGCGAGATGCCCTCGAAGGCAAAGCCGAAGGCAATAGAGCGAACGGAAACGGGCGAGGCAGTGCACTTATTCGTCAACTAGCAACCACAATATAATGGCGAGACGGAAGAGAGAAAAGCGGCCACGCTTTTCATCGCTGTCGACGTTGTCGTCGTCGTCATCGCAGGTACTTTCAATTAAGCCAAGCGTATAATCGGATTTACAAATCGAGAAAACGCGACAGCCACCGTCGTCGTCGGCGTTGCAGCTGCGCGGTCGTTGTGCCCGCAAAATGCGGTCTACTGACGGCAAGAATTGCGCGAGTTTAAGGAGAAATACAGAGAATGAGCCGAGACGCGAGAGGAAGAAGAATCGACGAGTGAAAAGGTAGAACGAAGGAAGTTACAAGGAGAGCCAAGAAATTCTCGGCAGTTTGAATTTAATATAAGCGCGGTAACGACTGAATTCCCACTGTGTGCGCCTCGCCCGGAGAACGCCGAGAGGCTGAATGAGGACCCGGAGACAGACAGAGATAGAGAGAGCTGGAAGCCGTTTTCGAAACGCAAACGAGAGGGGGAGAGCAAAATTGCGAATAAAGAGACAGAGAACGAACCGAGGATGGATTGGGGAATTGAGCGTGACGGAACGAAAACGATGAAAGACTCGGTGGAGGCAGCGCGCGAGAAAACTTTTGTCCAACCTTATTACAACTCCTCTTAACAAATTTAACGGTTAAATGCGAGCTTGGCGTTTGAGTTGAGGGGAAAAGTGAGGCGGGAGGAAGGATGGGGAGAAGCTAAAACCGGTGACGAGTTTTCGATCGAACTTTGCGTCACGTATCAGTCAAGACGATGCGCTATTACGTATCCGTGCCAGTTGTGGAAAAGGAGAAGCAAGGTTGGCGAATCGGAAAAGAAGAAGCAAGGTTGGCGAATCGAGATCGGTGCATCCGATTTTGCACCAGTTAGCAAAATTCTTCAAAATTTTAATTCGCTAAAAAAATTCTTCCTTACGTTCCGTCAATTCTGTTCGGTTGAAACTTGTTTCCTCGACATGCAGATCCGGCATGCAGCATAAGAACGGTGGTTAAAATTTCCACCGATCGATCGGTAGATCGGCCCGGCCGCCTGTGGTGGGACTTCGCACCCAGAAAAAAATTTATTTGACGGCCACCATTTATTTGGTTTCAGTAAAGTATTTATTTGATTTAAATAAATATTTATTTAAATCAAATAAATATTTTACGGAAACCAAATAAACGCTGGCCGTCAAATAATTTTTTTTTCTGGGTGCGCGAGAAAGCCCGGCGAAAAAGGAGAATGAAGGTTGGTGAATCGAGATCGGTGCATCCGATTTTGCACCAATTGGCAAAATCTTGCAAAATTTTAATTCACAAAAAAAATTCTTTCTTACGTTCCGTCAATTCTGTTCGGTTGAAATTTGTTTCCTCGACATGCAGATCCGGCATGCAGCATGATAAGAACGGTGGTTAAAGTTTCCACCAATCGATCGGCAGATCGGCCCGGCCGCCTGCCGTGGGACTCCGCGAGAAAGCCCGGCGCATTTCACGATTAAGATAATGGGCCAGTAACCTGTGCATGAAGCAGAGGTGAGAGTACGTAAGCTGCACGCACATACAGTTAAGTATACTCGTGCGAGATCTCCGCCGAAAAGAAAAAAGAAAAAGAAACAAAAAAAAGCCCAAGAATCGCAGGCTCGTTCCCAAGCATGCCATTACGGCTCAACGAGATTTCCCCGCATCCGCATAGGTGGCACGGCAATGCAACCAATCGACAAAACGTTTTAAGTTCTCGGGACTCTCGCGAATTGGTGGTCCTGCGAGAGGTAACTGGTTTGTTCGACAAATATCGCATACGTAATACCTCATCTATCTCCGGTCGATGCCGGCGCAATATAACTCGCTAATGGCCGTGTTCTGCGCCTTCCTCCGCGGTTCGGGCAGCGCGCCCACGGAGAGCCTCGATAATTATACACGGATATCGGCGATAGTTTAAAACAGCCGGATCGAGGCAAGTCGCGTATTCGACGTGCGTAAAGGCTGTCGGAGAGCCTCGGAAACCGTGCCGACTGCGCGCTCGAATTAATTTATCAGCCGCGCATTGGATCACGTGCGCCAGTGCCGTTTCGATAATAATTATTGCATAGCAATTGCATCGCATTCAAGCGGATCGCCGACGAACACTGGAGGCCCCTCTAAGCCCCCCACCTCCGCGCACCGTCATACTGCAAAGTTCGGCTTTTCCAGAATTCACGTTTCGCCCCCCCCCCCCAACTTTACCGTCCTGTTGTTAGGTCCGCAAGCGGCGCACACCGATGCGGGTGTTCCATTGTGTGTACAGCGTGTACGCCGAATAATGTGGATGTAACAGTAGGCATACCGGTAATGCATTTTCCAGGAACGTTGGAACGGTGACCTGCATTTGTTTACACAGAGTGCTGCAGCATCAGCAGCGGCGGCATCAGCAGCATCAGAATCTACGGGTAGGTGGAACATGCACGTGTTGAATTTTTCAATGAGCGACACGTCCGCTCCCCGGACGAGCGAAATTTTCACGGGGCACCGCTGTAATTCTCGCTTCTCCCTCGGCGAATCCAAACTTTCGTATTTATACCGGTCCGTCTACTTCCATCAAATATTTGACGAGAGGAATTCTCGCGTACCGGTGGGCTTTTTGCCGGGTAATTGCGGGGAAACATTCTGCGGTACAGGAAGATGAGTTGTGTAAACACGACGCTAACGACTATTGAATTTCGATGAGGAAGCATTGTTTCGGGAGCGAGCACGAGCATTGTGGCGAACAGAACGAAACTTGTTTGTCCCGGAATCGCCGGAGCTCTCCAACTCTGACGCCGGGTGTTTCAGCTTGGCGAAGCTGCCTAAAGAAGGCTTCTGGAGGAATTAGCTTTTGGGGCGGATTCGTCGGGTAGTCATGTTTTTGGCGAGGAAGCAACGACAACTTCCTGTCTCGTCAGTCCCCCGAGATTGACTCGAACCATGGGCGGACAGATGTGGATCATGGAACACGGCAATTACGTGTGGAAGTTCTTGTGAAACGTTGGTTAGCGTCGGGAGTGGTCCGGGAGATGTGGCACGAACGGGCGGGGAGTCGAGGATCTGGAAGGCCCGGTGAGGCGAACGAGCAAGAGAGAAGAATAACAGGTGTCCCCCGCCGGTGGTCCCCAGAAAGGATCAACGTCTCGGTGTTCATGTGGCATGAAAGAGCGAGAGGAGCCGCTCTCCTGTCGCTGTCTAATACGCTGCCGGCTTTATCCCGCTGGCGCTTTGGAGTAGGTGTTCCACCGAGGTTGATTTCCGTTGGCTCTCGCCGATGGAGCCAGCCAGCCGATGGTGCGGATCATCCGCGGTGACTAGCGACTTTCATAAGCCCGCCCAGTCGCACTCCACGAGCGGCCGACTTCAGCTCCGTCGAACATCCGAGATGCTGGGACACTCGACTCTCCGTCCGTACGGTCATGCGTCCCGCGGTGACTTCACGGCGCACGCACCCGAAGAGAGATCACATCCGCTTACCGATGTACGGTGCGACATACGATCGCGTTTATACCCTCATTTGAATATTGTCCACCGCGTCTCGGCCCATTGATTTACAAATGCCCGAGTTTCACGATCCGTGGCGTGAGGTTCGAAGACAAAGATATAAATAGGAGGTACGAATAACGGCTGCGGGAAAGTGGTCCGAGATGCTGAATGCATGAGGAGCACAATGCAACCTTTCTATTCTCAGGGTTTCAATGAAACTTTTAGGTTGAAAGTACGTGCCGTATGCATGAGCGGATCAGGAAACTCTGGGATTGTGTCCTAGGCTGAGGAGACGATTGCTGGGATTTCCAACGCCTGTGTTCTGGATCGTTGGAATGCATTTTTGGAGGCGTACGACAACAATGTTTGTCCCCAAAGTGACTGTTTTTGGTAAGTCGGTTCAACGAGACGCGAGCTCTTCGCGAGTTCCCCTCACACGATTCCCTTGCCAAATGCTCCAAGGTGGAGCCCCAAAGTTTCGGCGGAGGTTGAACCGCTCGATCTTCGACCTCACCTACGGTTCGACCAACACGACGCTTATCTCGTTACGTTCTCTCGCTGCTAACGGCGATGAACTAGAAGAGCTCAGAAGCTAAACCTGTGGAGTACAACGCGGAGCGCGCACCCGCGGTTGTGTGTATCCCGGAGGAGTTTACAACACCGCAGGAACTCACGAGTGGAACGAGGAGGATGAAGAAATGCGAGCCACAGCTTTAGCGACGTCGGCTATCAACATTATCCTCGAAGGCCATTCATTCGGTTCAACGCGGGGCCCTCCGGTTCTCTTCCGACCTCTTCTCGGATTTCCTCTTTTCACACCGCGGTCGAGCTCCGGGGTTCGGAACTCGTGTTAACGCTTGCACATGCCACACGCTCGAGGACCGAAAGTGCAGAGGAGATACAGGAGGAGGATGAAGTGGCGGCGGTTGGCAGCGGTGAAGCTCCTGCGGGATGAGAGACCATATCCTGGCCGCGGCCACGAAGCTTAATGGACAGCTCGCCACAAGCTTTAATGCATCGTGGGACCCGCCCTACCATCTCACACTTTCTCGCGGACGAACTCTCTGTATCTTTGACTCTCCTCGTATTTCGACTTTTATTTTTATCCATCTCTCGCTCGCTCGTTCGCGTCTTTTATCCTGTTATTCAATTATTTCTTACAGGCGGGCAGTACAACAGGCCACGGTTGTTCGGGACGCTTTCGGCCAACGTACATGGCTTTTCTTCATCGCCGCTTTTTCCGTCGCACTTTTTCTGTGTCTGTGCGTGTCTTCTGTTAGACTTTTCTCTGCTTTTCGTTTTGTTCTCGACGACGACGAAGAAACAATAACAGCACGATGAGAATTCTTTCTCTCTGTTTCTTTTTCTCTTGTCCGTCTGCTCGGTCGTGGCGATGAGAGAAAACTGGTTTTCTTCGGACCGCGCTGATGTTATACGTGGTCGCGACCGTTTGCCGCTGGACCCGCGGTGCGAACGGCTCGGGGACGGCACGTTCGGATACTCTCTCGCCCGTTCGTTTTCTCCGGGCGGCGTCGAGCCGGTGGGCAAGGGATGCGTGCTTTCTTCGGCTTTCGCGATCTTCTTCGTTCCAGCGCGCTCGGGAAAAAGTACGGGCGAACGTTCGCCGGAGGAAACTCGGAGATAAATAGTCCAGCGGAGACGAGAAACCTTGGAGCACGGGACGAAAGAAAAGGAATTCGCGTTCAATGGAACTCCCTCCAACGCCGCTCCGTCGTCAACGTTGATGAATGTTTGCCATTCACGGGGTCGGCCGGGCCTTATGTTTAATGCATTTTTCGTTGAAATAAATTCGACGATTTTTTTATTCAATTTTTCTTTGGAACGAAAATTCTTTTAAAGCCCCCCCAAAAAAACACTCGACCGAAGTTAGCAGGCTCTCGCTCTTGTATCTCGACTCCTCCCGCTTTATTTACCTCGCTATATGGGTGTCCTCTTCGTGACGAGATTTTGAGTGAAAGAGTTAATTAACGCCCGTCGCGAATCTAAAAGCATGATACATATATACATAGATTTAAAATTCAACGTCGCAAATAAGACGTTCGCGACGATAATAATATACGAAGATTGTATCTCGTCAACGTACAATTTATCTCGGGCATCGAGACAGTTTTATAATTGGATGATTTGAAACATCTTTTATTGCGAATAATTAATACAACAAATGTATGTGTGATATAGGTATAATTAGCCGAAGAGGGGGGGGGCGGAGAGGGGGGGGAGAAGAAATATCGTCGCTGCTCGTGTGGTCTTACATTGATTGGATGACCGTGCAGCTTGGAAAGTCGATAAATTGAAGGAGCGAGAGAGACTCGGATGAGTCTCGTTGCCCGGCGCGTTTAATATCGAGCCTCCTATAACTATACGGCCAACGCGGAGAAATATAACTACGGCGAGTTTTGCATCCAGCAGCTCTCTCGCTCCGCGAGTGCGCGAAACAAGGGTCATTTCGTAAGAAGTTATTTTATTATCCTTTCGAGTTATTTTGCGAGCGGCGACTCTTTATCGGTGCGTGTTGAATCCTGAGAGATTCTGCACGCGAGAGACCGCGGTCCCAGGCAACGTGAGCGCATACAATTTTGCGCGAGCCGAGTTATGTGCCCGATAAAAAAGACCCGCTTTTCGTAACCGTTCTTGACCGCTAAGATTTCTGTCGCGAGGTACGAGGCACGAGTTAAAACGCAATTAATTGATTTTTCTTGTCGATCAAACTTCGACTAATTCCCTCCTCGATCGCCGACACTCGAGATTTTATTTCACTTGTTTTTTTTTTTCTTTTTTGTGGTCCCTCCTTTTTTAGGTTTGGTTTTTTTTTTGTGGTCCCTATTTTTTGGGTTTTACCACTTTAACGACAGGATCGTCACTGTCGGAGACATTTGTCCAACAGTTTTCTTTTCATTCCGATATTTTTATCTTCAATCAACCCGTTAATTATTTTTTCGTATTTTTCTCGTCCACAGAGCCGCCCCTCAATCAATCAGAATGATAGAATAAACACACTTATCACCGCGCTATCAAAGAAACAGGAAAAAACAACAAACCGAAGAAACCCGTCGCTGTTTATCCTTTTCGTTTGGGATCTTTTGAAATCGGAGAAAAAATAACAATCCACTCGAACCAACGGAGCTGATTTGGTGGTAGGAAAAAGTGGCCGCGAGCTACCGTTCGCGGAGCGATGAGAAACGTGCCGGCGCGGAGACAAATCGACGGGAAGCCCGCCGAATGTTTCTCCGGACCACGAAGCCCATCGCGTGCGTGCGATGAAGATACGCGGTGCAGTGCGAAGGAGAGGCGAGCGAGGAGGATGATGAGGAGACGCACGAAGGCGGTGTAGGTATGCGAGGCGCGGACGAGAGACAACACGGGCAGAGGAAGAGTAATAAGAAGAGGAGGACGCCGGTGAACGAAAAGTGAGTGAGCGAACGTCGTGCGCTCACCATCGGTGGTTTGCTGGCTTGTTTTGACAGACGCCGGGTACCGCACGAGAAGGCCTCGACGAGAGATGTGCGCGCTTTGGCTCCGTCTCAGTTCCTCGCCTCCTCGTGTTTGTTCATCCTTTCTCGTCCAACCGGCGTCGTCCTCTTCCTCCGCTGCGAGGAGTGCAACGATATCCGCGTCCCTCCTTCGCCGACGACGCTGCGGATTTCTCGTCCTCGGACACTTCTTCGGCGCTCCTCGCTTCCTCATCCTTCCTTCGTACTCCACAATTTTTGTTTTGCTTTTTTTTACCTTGACAGAGAAAGAATCCGTGGCTTCGTCCACCTTACAACGCTCCCGCTATTCCATTCACCTTGCCCTCTCTGGCCTTTCATCCCGCCATTCTCTCGAGCAGCTCGACGAAGGATACGAAGGATTCGCGAGCTCGCGTATCTCCGCTGCTTCAGCCAGCGTCCTCGTGCTGCCTCCTCTTTACTCTCACGCCTGCCGCGATTCTACCACTCGGAAACCCCTCCGGGAAGACGTCTCGCTGTTCTACGTCACGCCGACTACACGATCGGACGATAGAAGCGAAACTGGCTGCAGATACACTCGGTATTATGCTGGGAAAAAATTGAAAATGGACATACCCGTAATGTCTGCGAAGTCATTTTTATTCGACTTCTTAAGGAGGATCGACTAACAAATAAAATCCAACTTAAGATCTCAATTTTTTTATGTGTTCTGCATGAACACTCGACGCATCTATTCCCGAAGTCAGCAATTTTGACCGTAGAGTTTATTTGTAATACAATTTAGTCGTTGACTACTAAAGAAAAAAATTATTTGACGGTCAGCGTTTATTTGGTTCAAGTAAACTATGTACTTAATTTAAATAAATATTTATCGCAATTAAGTAAATGGTTACTTAAATGAAATAAATATTTATTTAAATCAAATAAATATTTTGCGTAAATCAAATAAATGGTAATTTTGAGAAATGATTTGTGATTTTGTTTTCCGCTTTGTAATGTTGGCCAATAGTGATGACGATTCCAAAGTCGAGATTCTTAAACTTGATTGCACATTTTTCTTAACCTTCGACACACGAATCATTTTTGCAAAAAATACCCCATGAATGGAATGGATAATTAATTTTACTAACATTCCATGCGATTCGAGACGACTGTGATGCATTTTTTATCACATTTTTGAGTCCAAAGAAACGATCCTTCTTAATCGGTCGAAAGATTCGGAGACACCGGAATTGGACAAATGTAATATAAGCCATGATGACGCAATTTCGAATAAAATGTTGTTCATTGTGACAACAAAAAATAGTGTAATTGCCCGGCAAAGTCCAACCGTGTTCGTGTATCAACTTTCACCGTGGTCGACGGTGTATCCATCGATCCGTGATCAAACATTAGCGGAGCAAGCACGAATCGCAATTGAGGCTGATGGGTCCGCGGGTGGCCCGTTCCCCGGTGCTCCTGGATACATAAAATTTGCGTAATGATCGCTGACCAGAGAAAACTCAAAGGAGACCCCCCTCGGATCGCGGCGAGGCCGTTCGCTTCTCGCTCTCTCGCTATTGCGGATACGCCCCGTCGCGAACGCGCTCTGACTTTTTAAGGCAAAAAAAAATAAAAAAATAAGAATTATAAAAATTTTCGACATAAATCGTTCGGTAATAGCGTCTGTTCCGTGACTTTGCAGAAACGACGTCCGACGCTGACGATTTTGTTCCGCCGTCGGATATTTCTTTCCAAATATCCGAGTCATTAAATTTTACGTATCTTATATATCATGCATATTGCACGCACGAGTTACATTTTATCCCCCGATTGTGTGGGTTTGTCTTTGATGCGGGAGAACAAGAGCCTGTAACATTCGGGGCTCTCTCGCTTGTTGGATCACGTAGCCGAGAGGGCCTCCGAGGTCGCTGAGGTCCCACCGCGGGGTCGCGGAAACCTCGGACCGTAAAGAAGGAAGCCAAAGAAGAGGCGAAGGGTAAAAAAGAAAAAAAAATTAAAACGAGTCAAACAGCCTGCCGGTGACCGCAGGCGCGCGCCTTCTCCCAGCGGGAGGCTCGCCGGGTCTGCATTGTGTTCCGAAAAATAAAGAAATTCGGAGCACCGGCGCCCTCTCGCCAACTTAAAAAAAGACGTGCTTTCTGCACGAGTTGCCTGAAATACCGTAGTGGAGCATTATTTTTGGTAAGAAAAACGACATTAAAAAAAAAAAAAAACACAAAACAAAAACGAGAATGCGTAATACAAATGTTAATGCGAGGTGCTACCGGCCATCCGTTGGCGTAAAGCATACGTAGGCCAGGAGTCGCAATGCATTGTGGTCCGTGCACTGAAAAAAAAATCGCTTGCGGGCTGCCGAAGAAAAAAAAGTTTGTTTCAATTCTACTATCAATTCCTACAATTCAATATCATATTGAAACAACGACAGCAAGACTGTCAAGGTGACATGTTATCTTATGTTATGACAGAGTAGAATTGCAACAACGATTTTACTTCATTAGCAGCCCGCAAGCAAATTTTACTTGATTCAATGATATTTTTTTTCTGTGTGCAGTTCCAGCACTTTCCGCCGCGCCGGCTTAGCCAAGCCGCGCCGTCCACGGCCGGAGAATGGCCCGACTCAGTCAAAAGCGCGCCCGGAGCTACGATGAGACAAAGTGAAAAGAGCTGGAAAACAGTGAGAAATGGAGGACAATCGACGTCAGAGGGATCCTCGAGTCTTGTTCCCTGGTCGTTGAAAAGCGGCGCGAAAAGTGAGAGAACCGCATGGAAACGGTACTTTGGGCGAGGGCCATTTTCTGTTTCACCTCTCGCGTCTCATCGAGCGGGTTTGGAGCGGGGCGTCCAGTCGATCCTCTCACTCGCATCCCGCGTTACTCGGGTTTCTGCGTGAGCCAACCGAGGCACGCATCGCCGGCGCGTTGCGCGGAGCAACGACGAGCCCGAAGAGGCCGCACACGGATAGGTTCGAGCAAGTGCGAGCGAGTCCGCGCTGGCAAATACTACGGTCCGCTGAAGCTATGCATATAACGCCGGGCGGGAAAGGAAGACTCGTCCTTTATGCAAGCTTCTTGCCAGCGCTTGTAACCAACCCTGGTAATAAATTTAGAGCTCTGAAGGCAGCCGTTTTCGCGCTCGGTTCTCAAGAAGAAGCACCAGCAGGAGCGGCAACACGCTACGTCGCGCCGCTGTGTTTTCTGTGGCCCGCAAACTATCCTGCGATCCCGGCGCAGTTTCCTGCAGGTACGAAAGAATAATTCCCGCGATGGCGGGGTTTCGCACACCCGCGGTTGATGTCGCTTTCGCAGTCACCGCCGCGACGCCGTTACGACCCCCTCAGCGAAGATGACACCGACCGGGACATTCAGCGATGAAGCTCGTTCCTTTTTTTTCCCCCTCTTATTACAGCGAAGCTCACGTTACACGCTCGTAACGTGGCGCGGATCGTAAAATCCGCGGGTTTTCGCGCGTGAGATCCCCGTTGACGAGAGTCGCCGGTTCGTCGACGTCGCGAAACCCAACGATGGGATTATTGCCTGCCCGCTCGTTTTCGTCTCGTTTTCCTTTTTTGGCCTCCAAGTTGGAGACGAAACTCGCGTCGGGGCCGAACGTGCACGCTCCTTGCGAAAGTACGCGCACCAAGAGACACTCGTGGTCTCTTGGAAGGCGAGCGTTCCGCAATGACTTTGTTTTTCCATTGTTCCGTCCGTAGAAGAAGTTCGAACGGAGTTGCACTCTCGTTGCGCGAGAACTATCGCCTCTGGAACAAAGGAAGCTGTTGCGAGAGGTGAAATTAAGGGGGAGAAGAGGAGGTTGGCGCATTCCACCGAGCCGCGACCGTGGAGAGTCCACGGTTCGATCCGCCGGAATGAAGACTCAAACCTATCGACGTCAATCGGGCTGCGCCGGGTGATCTCGAGTGGGGAGGCTTCGCCGGACTCGTGAATGGCCTCCGAATGCGATCTGTATGCGCATAATCCAATGACAATGGTTCATGGACCGCGAGACCCACTAAACGGGCGCATTTGTACGGGGAGGATCGAGGAGGGGGACCACGTACTGTAAACCGTGCTCGGCAAGGCTACCAGCCGTTGATCGCCCGATCAGCCATTGGCCGATCTTCGACTAATGGCCGATGAAACACACTGTAAGGACACGGATGAAAGTTGCCCCCGGTAATTTATCCGACGCTCGAAACTGGCTCCGCATTAAGCCGCTACGATTCCACCGCTTGCGCAGCTCGGTCAAAAGCTCCGGCTCACGATCGGTGGCTCGCGGCAACGCGTTTCGTGTTATTATACTTAACGCCCTGATTTATCGCCTATTCTGGTGCAAAAGGCTCGATTCAAACATTACCACAAATCGGTTGCAACCCAACCGACCCAGCGACTACCTTCGAATCGCATAAAAGCCAAAGTTCTCAGACTTCCTTTTTACATACTGCGTCCTCTTCGTCCCGCCGGGGTTTCCCTGGCTGAAATTATTCTTACACACAAAGTTACGGTAAACTTACAAGGTGGGCGGATGCTCTTCCGGCTTTAAGCTCAGTTTTACGATGAAAAAGGGAACGAATGGAGAACATAACTTTCGCCACGGTAACGTCGCACTCCGCACGTGCCCATTTGTCTACCACCCTTAGTCCCTCCTGGAACGTCTTCGCTACTCCGGGAGTTCCTCGTTCCTACTGAATTATTAAAATTGCACGGGGATAGGACGCAACATTTGATTTTCAAATTCTAACGGGTTCGTTGGCGAAACTAACTCTCTCTCGGTTACTCCGATCTCCCGATGCAACCGGCTCCTGCGCTAGCCTCCGTAAGTTGCGCACTCTCGAGTGTTCGCGAAAGCAAAGTTTTGCAGGATCAGGAAGTTGGCAAACAAATTTTTATTTTTATTTTTATTTTTTGGTAATTTCATTGAGATTCTTCTCGAGTTTTATGCGTTACGCTGTCCCGCTGCTTCGGTGTAACGACGGCAATGCTTAGAATTTTTTGTTTCTAAGAATCAGTTTTCACAAATTTTTCGCAGGACTTTACAAAAAAAAAATCTCTCAGCCTAAATGGATAACTCCGGTCGGGCTTTCCGTTGATGCTGAGAACGAAAGCGGGATAATGGCTTGATTCCGAATCGCTTGCTACAGAAATACATCCATTCCCACGAGAATTTAATTGAAAAAAAAAAGAAAAGCTGCATGTCCGGAGGGCAAGAGTCGTAACAAATTTTTATTTTTATTTTTTGGTAATTTTATTGAGATTCTTCTCGAGTTTTATGCGTTACGCTGTCCCGCTGCTTCGGTGCAAAGACGGCAATGCTTAAAATTTTTAGATTCTAAGAATCAGTTTTCACAAATTTTTCGCGAAACTTTACAGAAAAAAAAAAAAAAATCCTCCCAGCCTAAATGGATAACTCTGGTCGGGCTTTCCGTTGATGCTGAGAGCGAAAGCGGGATCATGGCTTGATTCCCAATCGCTTGCAACAGAAATACATCCATTCCCACGAGAATTTAATTGAAAAAAAAAAGAAAGAAAAGCTGCATGTCCGGAGGGCAAGAGTCGTGTCGGTGCATAAACGATCCCCCGTGTCGACGGGTGTTCCGGGGTCCCTCGGGCGTTATAATTGTCGAAAATTCGTGAACTCGATAATGCAATGCGCGATCACGTACCGCCGCGAGAGAGAGCCGAAACGTTGGTTCGGTCAGCCGGAAAAGGTCCGTGCGACCCTGTCGGTGAAAATTTTTATACAACACGCGGCGAGTTTTTTGGTAACTAAACTGGTGAAAAATCTTCGAGTCCTCGATTCCGGCACGGGCAAAGTCACGCCCACCGCTCCGACACTAATGGCTCGACCGGTGTCTTGTGGGAAATGAAAAATCAACCGAACGACTCGACGTGAAAATATGCGTCGTCCCGGCGAACCCCTTTTTCCCCCCAGCCAACAGCGATTCCATCCCCGGAACGCTGTTCCCCAACACGCACGGAACATCATCAATCTCATCCGTGGGTTTCCCGATGCCGAACATACCGCTCCTAATGCGCAGGTAGAAAAATCCCAAGAGCGACTGGAGAAGGATGTTAAAAAATAAAAAAACAAAAAAAAAACAAACCGACGTGGGCAATTCAGAGACGTCAGGTTGCCTTCGACTTCTGACGTGAGCCCGGCTACTCATGCGGCGAGACGCGAGTGGTTTTTTTTTCTGCTCCTCTTTTTTTATTTCCTTACATCGAAACACGCGTCAGTTCTTATGTGGCGATCGATTTGTCGAGTAGCGCGTCTATGTTTCTAGGTATATTCCTGGGCCGCGATCTTTAAAGATTCATCGATGAAATTCAACTAAGCAGAACAGGATCGATAAAGGGCTTCGTTGAGCTCGCCGAGCCAGGAGGTATCTATTCTCGGGACATAAAATTCTCGAGTCCTTTATAGGGAAAGGCAGGTTTGAGGGGAGACAGAGAAAAAAAAGAAGAAAAAAAAAACAACACGAAATGGACTGCGGAAAGAGAGAGAGAGCCGAGAAGGCCCTTCGTGCCGTGCGGAGCTCACGAGCTTAAAGGTGCGGGGTAGAGGCCACCTTCGTGTGGCAGTAAAGAGGGCGAAAGGGCGAGGGTCTTTGGAGTCGCGCAGGTACCTTTGAGTTCCGCAGAGTTTATATACCTAAGGGAGGAAAGGGCATTAATATTTAATGCGATTCGACGCGCCTACCCTTGGGACAACGTAACTTTACGAATCGCACACTGTCACGCTACGGGCATCCCGGCGCGATGTCTACTGTTTACTGCCCGATACGTATACGTGCCGTGCATATTTACCCCGTAGCTGTTTAGGCAACGGAACCCATTTGTGCCTCGCTCCATGTCGCGGTAACTTCAAATTTACGGGTCGATCTTCCATGCCAAATATCTGTACCGCAAAACAACATTTATCCATCACAAACTCGTCCACCGATGGACCCGACCGATGCGCATTGTAGACCGGTGCCAAAATTCAACAGGTTCGACGGACGGTTCGTCGAACTTTGGTACAACCGATAATGGAGCGCACGCGGTGATTTCATTTCTGGAGCTGATGCAGCGGCGAGGACTGGTTACAGTCCCGTTCTCATCTCAGCCAGTTTAAACAAAGCAAAGCATCATCAGTGTAAACTGCCGTGGGGACATGACACACTCTCGACTGTGTAAAGGCCATGGGTTTAACGACGGCAGGGGGGAGGCGCATGGAAGCGGCGCAATACAACACCCGTCGCACTCGTTCACGGTTTTCGGAGAGTCGCTCGACAGCGGTGGAATTTTACTTGGGAAAACATCGGCTTGTGGATAACTATCGGGGAATGCTCCCGTGCCTGCCTCTGATCAAACACACTCTCGACACCCGGGCGCGAACCAACGCCGCTAAACTGCGGCCGGGCGGAACATTGTTTAATTTTACAAGTATGGGTCGTGTTTGCTTAGCCTAATCGAAAAATCGCAAGTGGCCCTTCCGCCTACGGTGCTACTGTAGCTACACTCGGGCTTCGCACCGTGCGCCACTTCACACGAGTTACACTGTACAAATCGTATGGCAATTTATGGAAATTAGCATTTAAACAAAATTTTATACATCAAAAAATTACATATGAAACTATGAAAAAATGGTAATTTGCGAGAACTAACGGTTGGTCCCTGCAAGCCATTTTTTCAAAAACGAATCTAAACAAAATCACTTCATTTGCCTAAGAATCACTTTTATACATCAAGAAATGAAATATGAAACTATGGAAAAATATTAAGTTGCGAGAACTAACGGTTGGTTCCTGCAAGCAATTTTTTCAAAAACGAATCT